>PISX010003913.1:0-129348 GCA_004024625.1 Mellivora capensis
TCATGCTCTCTCACTGCCTCTCTCTCAAATAAAGAAATAAAATCTTTAAAAAAAAAAGAAAAGAAATGTACTTTTTTTTTTTTAAGGATTTTATTTCTTTATTTGAGAGAGAGGCAGTGAGAGAGCATGAGCGAGGAGAAGGTCAGAGGGAGAAGCAGACTCCCCGTGGAGCTGGGAGCCCGATGCGGGACTCGATCCCGGGTCTCCGGGATCATGACCTGAGCCGAAGGCAGTCGTCCAACCAACTGAACCACCCAGGCGTCCCGAGAAATATACTTCTTGAGTCTATGACAACTTATATCATCTTAGAAGTGCAAAAAAAAAAAAATCCCACATCACCCACTTTTAATACAGATCTCTGCCGTATTGGGAAGTATAAACAAACCAAAAGACCGATAATTAGTTCTAAATTCAAGCGAAGTTTATGGAACGTGAACCATTTGGGTAATCGGCTGGGGTGGTGCCATGAAGTGGTAATTAATTTGTTTTTTCCTTAAAATGTTTTACTTAATTAAGGGAGGTGCTGATTTATATACACCCATCCCCTGGGGATGGTTTGTAAGGCAAGAGAAAATTCCAACTGTCTCCTTGCCACATTTCTCATCGAATTATTTCATTACATTCAGATACAATTTTGTAACACTGATTGTGACAGATCCTGGAGTTATGAGCTCATAAATCCTGGGATGGGGGGAGCCGGAGACATACACTTAATGGGAAATGTTCTCATAATCAAAAGAATATTTCAAGCTGTGACAATGCAGGCCAAGAGAGGGAGAGGGAGCGCTTTTCCTTCAAAGAATAACAGGTTGCTGAAACCAAGCCAGCACCTGCAGCTCTGTCTACTTCTGAGTCTGCTGGGCTCCAGAATCTCAGCTTGCCGAGGATGGAAGTCAGGAGGAGTTGGATCTAGTCCTGGCTCCACCATAACTTACTTTGAGCTGACCTTTCATTTATTCAACATCTATTTAATGAGTACCTACCATATGACAGGCACTGTGTTACATGCTGAGGATACAGTGTGAACAAGGCAGATTTGTTTCCTACCTTCACAGAATTTAGAGTCAAATGAGAAAAATAACAAACACTTAAAAGAATAAATAGCTGATAAGCATAATCCCTCCCTATGATCTAGCAATTCCATTCTCAGGCTTACACTGAAGAGAAATGAATGCGGACGCCCGCGTGGCTCAGTCATTAGGTGGCTGCCTTTGGCTTAGGTCATGATCCCGGGGTCCTGGCATCGAGCCCCACATTGGACTCCCTGATTGGCTAGAAACCTGCTTCTTCCTTTCCTACTCCCCTGCTTATGTTCCCTCTCTCGCTATGTGTCTCTCTGTCAAATAAATAAATAAAATCTTTTAAAATAGAGAGAGAGAAAGGAGTGTATATCTGTCAAAAGAGATGCACTAAAGTGTTCCCAGCAGCATTATCTGATAGTTCCAAATCAGGAACAGCCATCAGGTCCACCATCAGAAGAATGGATAAATAAATTGGGGTATCTTTTTTTTTTTTAAGATTTTATTTATTTATTTAACAGACAGAGATCACAGTAGACAGAGAGGCAGGCAGAGAGAGAGAGAGAAGCAGGCTCCCCGCTGAGCAGAGAGCCGATGCGGGACTCGATCCCAGGACCCTGGGATCATGACCCGAGCCGAAGGCAGCGGCTTACCCACTGAGACACCCAGGCGCCCCTAAATTGGGGTATCTTTAAATAGTAGAATGCTACATAGCAATAAAAAAAGAAAAAAACACATTGCATGTATCTACATGCAAAACATGGCTCAACTCACAAAAACGACAAATGAAAGAATTTGCACAAAAGGTGTGTAAACCATATGATTCCATTTATATGAAGTTCCAAAGCAGGAAAAATGAATATGACAAATCAGAAATCAGGATAGTGATTACCTTCAGAGGGAGAGGCAGAGGGAGCTCTCTGGAGGGCTGGAAACATCCCTTGTCCTGGTAACCAGAGGTGGTTATGAGTATATGTATGTAAAAACTCACTGAGCTGTGCACCTAAGATGTATGTACTTTACCCGTGCATATTATACCTCAATTAAAATTTTAAAAGAGAGAACAATTTTAAATAGCACATAGTTGAAATGATTTCACATCATGATGAGAGACGTGAAGAAAAAAAACAGGTAATATGGAGGGTCATGTGAAGGTAGAGGTGGAAGTTGGGTAATATTAAGGGGAGAGGCCAGAAAAGGCCCTTTCGGGGCAGGTGGCTTACATCTGATACCGGAATGTTAGGAAGGAAGCCGCCCACGTGAAAATCCAGGGAAAGAGCATTCCAGAGAACCAGCAAGGGCAAAGGCCCTGAGGTAGGGCATCTTGGCAGGAAGAACATGGAGACCAGAGCAGGGAGAGAGAGAATAGAGGAGGGCGGGGGGCAGAGGGGCTGTCAGGAGCTGGGCAAGAAGGGCCCTGTAGGCCATGTAAGGGCTTGAATTTTCTTCTAGGGGTGACATGAGCCACTGTAGGGCTTAAGTAGAGGAACGACATGGATCAATTGACCCGAGTTTTCAATTAATTAATTAATTGATTGATTTTGAAGATTTTTTTTTTTTGAGAGAGAGAGTGTGGGAGAAGGGGCAGAGGGAGGGGGAGAGAAAGAATCCTCAAGCAGACTCCCTGCTGAGCTCAGAGCCCAGTGCAGGGCTCTAAGCCATGACCCTGCAGTCATGACCTGAGCCAAAACCAAGAGTCAGTCGCCTACCCGACTCAGCCATCCAGGCACACCAAGCTGACTTTTTAAAATTGAGGCCACAGGGGCGCCTGGGTGGCTCAGTCGTTAAGTGTCTGCCTTCGGCTCAGGTCATGATCCCAGCATCCTGGGATGGAGCCCCGCATCGGGCTCCCTGCTCGGTGAGGAGCCTGCTTCTCCCTCTCCCACTGCTGCTCTGCCTGCTTGTGCTCTTTCGCTTTCTCTGTCAAATGAATAAATAAAATCTTAAAAAAAAATTTGAGGCCACAGATCTATTAAATTGGGGAAAAGAAAACACCAAAACCTGACAATACCAAGATGATGAGGATATATCGAGCCATGGGAACTCTTACTCATTGCTGGTGGCAAGGCAAAATAGGACAACCGCTCTGGAGAGCACCTGGGCAGTTTATTACAAAGTTAAACATACACTTACCAAAGGAGCCAGAAATCCCACCTCTTGGTATTTACCAAGTGAAATGAAGGCCTACGTTAAATGAAAAACCCACATGCAAATATTTATATTAGTTTTTTTCATAATCATGAAAAACTGGAAACAATCCATATATCCCTCGGTTGAGGAATGAATGAGCGCACATCCTATCAGAGCCCTATCATAGTCTACTACACAGCAGTAAGAAGGAACAAGCAGTTCCCACCTGCAACAACTTGGATGTTAAGTGAAAGTGTTAAGTATAAAAAGCCAGACACAAAAGGTTACCTATCGTGTGATCGCATCTATAAGACATTCTGGAAAAGGCAAAACTGTGGTGATGAACAACAGATCGGTGGTTGCCGGTAGTTCAGGGAGAGGGGAGGGCTCGGCTACAAAGGGGCAGCATGAGGGCATTCAGGGGGTTAGTCAAACTGTTCAGGATCTCCACTGTGGATTATTATGGTGGTGGTTCCCGACTCTGCATTTTCAAAACTCTTAGAACCACACACCAAAAAGAATGAATCTAACTGTACATAAATTTTAAAATAATTTTTAGGGGTACCTGTGTGGCTCAGTTAGTGAAGCATCTGCCTTTAGCTCAGGTCATGATCCTGGGGTCCTGGGATTGAGCTGTGTGTCAGGCTCCCAGCTCAGTGGGGAGCCTACTTCTCCCTCTCCCCCTGCCTCCCTCTCTTTCTGCCTGCTGTTCCCCCTCCTTGTGTCCTCTCTCTGTGTCAAATAAATAAATAAAATCTTTAAAAAAATAAAAATAATTTCTGAATGTAAAAAAATTAGGTTGTATTTTCCTATTAAAACATAAAGACTAGGGACGCCTGGGTGGCTTAGTTGGTTAAGCAGCTGCCTTCGGCTCAGGTCATGATCCCAGCATCCTGGGATCGAGTCCCACATCGGGCTCCTTGCTCGGTGGGGAGCCTGCTTCTCCCTCTGCCTCTGCCTGCCACTCTGTCTGCCTGTGCTCGCTCTCTCTCTCTCTCTCTGACAAATAAATAAAATCTTAAAAAAACAAAACAAAACATAAAGACTAGGGGTGCCTGGGTGGCTCATTGGGTTAAAGCCTCTGCTTTCGGCTCGGGTCACAATCCCAGGGTCCTGGGATCGAGCCCCACATCGGGCTCTCTGCTCTGCGGAGAGCCTGCTTCCTCCTCTCTCTCTTCCTGCCTCTCTGCCTACTTGTGATCTCTGTCTATCAAATAAATAAATAAAATCTTAAAACAACAACAACACAAAGACTAGGGCGCCTGTGTGGCTCAGTGGCTTAAGCCTCTGCCTTCAACTCAGGTCATGATCTCAGGGTCCTGGGATCGAGGCCCGCATCGGGCTCTCTGCTCAGCAGGGACCCTGCTTCCCCTCTCTGTCTCTGTCTCCCT
Organism: Mellivora capensis; assembly: GCA_004024625.1. Taxonomy (NCBI): domain Eukaryota; kingdom Metazoa; phylum Chordata; class Mammalia; order Carnivora; family Mustelidae; genus Mellivora; species Mellivora capensis. The sequence goes on from PISX010003913.1 coordinate 4,541, forward strand.
ACTTGTGACCTTTCTCTCTGTCAAATAAATAAATAAAATCTTAAAAAAAAACAAAGACTACTGGAAGGAAGGAAGGATGGAAGGAAGGAAAGAAGGATGAATGAACTATCTGAAAAGTTGAGCCATATTGATTTAAGATATCCAAAGGTGGGGGGGTCTAGACCCTCCCAAGCATGAGCTGGGAACAGTGTCACACAGTCACACCAAACTTTGCCTCTGAGCGTTGCACTTTTGCTAGAGCCACTGATGCCCTTCCTGGGGGTTGGGGGCGGGGTGGGACTGTCTTAGAAGCAGACCCAAAGACAAGGATTCCTGTGCAAGTGATTTGTTAAGGAAGTGCTCCTAGGAGAAACCAGACGTAGGTGTGGAAGAAAGGAAGGAGAAAAGGGCAGACAGGAGTGCAACTTCAGCCTCCACCTGATCCCACCCAGAGCTGAGGAATGTAAATTACACCTCAGAACCTAGGCCGGAAAAGAGGGGAAGCAGGAACCAGAAGGTGCTATGCCTACTGTCCCGGGGTCAGCAGCTAGAAGGATAAAGAAGTCGACTGTGTGAAATCCTCACCTTTCAAACATGTTTTCTTCATTCATATTCCAGGATCACAAGCAAGAACCATAACAACCACAAGGCAAAACAAAAGCTAAGTTATAAATGAACTGCTCGACAGCACTGTATGTTACTTTTGCTTATTGTCATCGACAGTTGGGACATTAAGGTTGCTCATATGCATAAAAATGCATAAAAATTCTAAATGAAAAAAATGAAAAGTACAGGGATTGCTCACTGAAGCTTCAGGTGCCCTCCAGGGTGGGCTGAGGGAATGTGGGCAAGACGCTGATCCAAATTAGACACTGCGCTTCACATATTAAATCTTCTCCGTCCTCCTGTGAGATAGATACTATTTCCATATTCCATATTTCAACAAGCCTACAATGGTATCAATCACAATATACATCATTATTTTGTTACCACCAAGAAAGAAAAAAATGCGACTGCTTAAAAATACAGCATACCATCAATTGTGACATACAGCCCAATTTCAGAGATGTGAAATGTAAAAAACTGTACATCTTGGGATCAATAAAACATGGCTCATCCCCACTTTGCAGATGAGAACACCAGGCAACCAGAGTTAATGTTTCGTCCAAAGTTACACAGCTAACGCCGATAAGGGCCGAGATTCAACCTGGGCCCATCTAACCCCAAAGCCCGGGTCTTCTGAACTTCCCACGGAATAATCTGCTGAGTGTTGCTGGACAACTTGAACAGTTAACTGTGAATAGTGTCCCTGGGATTGCGGGGTGCTTATCCAGTGGTAACTGGCGGTCCTGAACTTGTTCCACTGAGCCCGGCTGGGGCGGTGGGGTTAGAACCTTCTCAGAAGGCTGGGGATATACCCTGAGCCAAAGCACTAGGGTGGAAACAAGCAAGGAGCCCAGGGCTAGAAATCAGCCTGACCTTGCCAAAGGATGTACACTGGGAAACCCAGACAGATACGGGCCAAAAGACGAGGTGGCCTTGAATAATAGGCCACCTGGAAAATGCCCGCAGCCTCTCCTACTTCCTCCAGGGCCTGCTTTCTGACATTGCCAGTTACAAGTGCCAGAGGACAAAGCAAGTTCTTCAAGCCTCACCCTGCTCTAAAATCAAGACCTTGTCCCCCACCCCTGCTCCTGTTTCTGGGAGACCTTCCTGAGGTCTAGCAATGATCAGGCATCCAACTTGCTCACTGCTTCCCTGGGTTTGAGGCTGAGTTGTTGATATTCCTGCCATGGCCTCTCCTGGTGAATTTCTTCATTTTATTTTTCCCTACGCCACTGGGTGAGTTTTATCAAATGTGAGAAAAAGATACTTGTCCAGATGCATGACCTTGGTCCCTGGAGAGTTTTGAGGACGTTCCCTGGAAATGATACTCTGTTCTACACATTAGGCCTATCCTGGATATCCAAAGGATTTGGGAAAAAAGTTGATGGGATTTATTTTTTATCTCATCCTCCACTCTCTATCATTCTAAAATCTCTGGGTTAGAGGCCGCCTGATTGGGCAGGTGTAAACGGTAGGTATTTTGAGCATTACTCTTCCTTCCTCAACTTCCCACTATGCAGAGGGTCTATTCATCTGAAGCCAAGGCCTCAGGGATGGCATAAGTGTGGCCACATCTCTGGGCTCCACAAGAGTGGAGAAGGTCCCAGCACAGAAGCGTGGCACACTACAGCACAGCCAGCACTTTCCCGTCACTCCCTTGCTGGGACCTCACATCCTCCCCAGCCATGTGGTGAGCATATCACCCAGGAGAAGCAGCAGAAACCCAGTCCACACTGGTTACAATGGTTCATTACATGTGGCAGCTGGACTGGGCTGGGGGATGCCCAGATAGCTGGTAAAATGCTATTTCTGGGTGTGTCTGCAGGGCTGTTTCCAGGAAAGACTGGCATTTGAATTGAACCGAATAAAGCAGAAGGCCCTCCCTAATGCAGTGGGCATCATCCAATCTGTTTAGGGCTGAATAGAACAAAAAGAGGGAGGAAGGGTGAATTCACCTTCTTTCAGCTTGAGCTGAAATATCAGTCTTCTCCGTTTGGACATTGGCACTCCTGGTCCTCAGGCTTTCAGACTCACATCGGGACTTACATCAGCTCCCTCCACCAAGTTCTCAGGCCTTCAGATTCAGACAGAATTATACACCAGCTTTCCTGGTTCATGGGACTTCCTGGCCCCCATAACCACATGTAGCAGTTCCTATAGTAAGTCTCTCTTATTTGTCAGAGAGAGTGAGAGAGCAGAAGCACTAGGAGCAGCAGAGGGAGGGGGAGAAGCAGCCCCCCCTCCTCCCCAAGTAAGGAGCCCAATGCAAGGCTTGATCTCAGGACCCTGGGATTAGGACCTGAGCCAAAGGCAGATGCTTAACCCACTGAGCCATCTAGGCACCCCTCTCCTTATATTTATCTCTACAAATCCTACTGGATCTGCTTCTCTGGAGGATCCTGACTAATACACCAACTTAAGAGAAAGGGAGACTGTCTCCTGCAATGCAAAAAGGAAGTTAACAACCAAACCTCAGGCTGGGGAGGGATGGACCTGTGCCACCCAATTCCTGGTACCTGGGACTGGAGGCCACCAGGATTCCCTGAACCCCACCCTAGCTCTGCTCCTCAATGTGTCAGATTCCTTCTCTCTTACTTCAGGTGCCACCATGGTCACCCACATTCCTTCTCTTTTCACACCAGAGAAAGGAGCTGATTCACTCCATTACAGATTAAAGGACTCTGGCCCAGTTTGGATTGGATGCCACCAAGAATCGGGTCACTCAGCTGTGGCCACATGAACAGAATATAAAAACATGGGGCGCCTCCTAGAGCCACAAGGTGAGACCAGAGAGGAAAGGGAATTCCTGGAAGAATGGGGGTGCAGATTCCTGAAGGAAGTAGGAATTATGCCAAGCATGGAACCTCAGAATCCTTTTCAACACAGCACTCTAGATCACCACCATCACTGGGTCATTCTGATCCCATGGGATAAAACCGTCCGTCTAAACTTTAGACCCAAGACCAATAGAACATCGGGAAGGATCTTTTAGGTCCATCCTCCTTGGAATCCACCAAAATAACCAAAACCTTATAAAGGACCTCATAGATCAATGACCAAATGATTTGTGGCGAAGATTCCAGAATTTCACCAAGTCCCCGAAATTTTCCTCCCAAGCCCCAGAATGAGCTGGTACCCATCAGACGTCCTCTGTCGACAGCTAGTTAGTGATCACTCAACACGTTAGACGGCTGCCATCCCTAATGATGGCAGTTGAGGCCCACCATGCAGTCTGAGTATTTTTATTTTGCTCTGTTCCTAACGAAGACTGGCGCTGGGGAACCTGAATGGCTGCGCGATGTGTCAAGACAGTTAAACAAACAAAGCCATCACGTCCATTTGCTCACGCACCAATCCTCAGCTGGGCCCTGGCAGGGCCGGAAGGCACTCTGTTCATTTTTCTTTAGAAGCAGCGTACTTTTCTGAATGTCTTTGTTATTATTATTGATCTCCCTGGGTCTCCTTATGGCCAGAAATAAGGAATCCAATTTGATTAAGGGCTGATTTGGCCTGCAAGGCAAGGCGCGTCAATACAACAGCTGAGACTCGAGCAGGCACCAATTTGGTTAGAGTTGATCCAACACATTCGGGGTGGCAGCAAGGCCACCGGCGCCCTTCAGGGGCCCCGTTCAGCTGTCAGCCTCCTCCACCCCTTCTCTGTTGACCTCCTGACTCAGATGGGGGTTTTTAATGTAACAAACAGAAGATTCTGCCAAGACTTACACAGTCCACAGCTCCGTATCTGAGCCTGCATCCCCTTAAAGTCTCTCAGAAGTGTGAAGAGGTGATTCATGCTGGCTTTGGGGTCCAGCAACTTGGATTCACATCCTAGCTCTACGACACACAGTGGGGCCCTGGTCAAGTCATTGCCCTGAGCCTCAGCTCCCTCATCTGTACAATGAGTATATTACGCTGACATCCCTTCGGGTTGTGATGGCAGAAATTCTCCATTGTCTTTTGCCTTTCAAGCCTTCACCCTCTCAGTTCAGCCCTAGCAAGCCTCTCGTAGGTCCCTCCGAAGTGCCAATGGCCTTCCAGCCCAACGTATTCTCATGGCTGAACTCTCTTTCCTTTATTGTTCACCTGTCAGGTCTCCACGTAGGATCTACTTCCTCCAGGAAGCTTTCCCTTGCCTCCTCCCCTTCCCCCAGATGGGTCAAGGGCCTTGGCTCTGGGCCCCACCGTCCCTCATCTCGCCACCCAGCAATTATCTGCCTCCCCATCAGTCCGGGAGCCCTGGGAGGGCTGAGACGCGGCGTCTCCTGTGTCTCTGCCTCCTCAGTACCAGGCACAGAGCAGGCACCCAATGCATGAATCAAATCTGTGACGTTATGTTACTGTCCTGGTTACTATTGCTGTGAACAAATTACCCCAAAACCTACTAGCGTACAACCCTTTATTAGGCTCACAGATTCTGCGGGTCATGGCTACAGAAAGGGCGTGGAGGGCATGGCTTTTCTTTGCTCCATGACCACGGCCTCCAGCGGCAAGATGGGAGGCTGGGAACTGGGGGTATCCCCAGCCACACCTCTGCAGGTTATCTTGGCTACTGGACAAACCTCTAGCTGAAATTTTCAACTGAACCCCTTACCAGTGGCCTGTCCCGACAGCCTGGGCTTCCTTGCAGCCGAGCCACCTCGGGGCAGTCGAGCTGCTATAGGAGCTCCAACGGGAGCATCCCCGTGAGCAAGTGGCAGGAGCCGGTGCCTTTTAAGGCCCAGCCTCAGGGGCCACGCAGTCGTTCCAGCTGCCTTCAGAGAAGGTTTGGACATGTTTTAAAACTGCTCAGTTTTCTTGCAGCTTCCACTTAGGATGTAGAAAGCTGGAAAGAGGACCACTTCCACCTTTGCCTCAAGAAAAAACCAGATCATCTGTGATGTTATGACTTTCCTTGTAGCTGTCAGAGAGCTGAGATCACAGGGCAAACAACTGGCCTGACATCTCAAGGCACAGGCATTGGGGCCCCTGCACGGTTAAGCGTCCGACTCTTGGGTTTGGTTGCAGTGTCATCTCAGGGTCATGATCTCAGGGTCCTGCGATCGAGCCCCAGCTGGGGCTCCACGCTCAGCATGAAGTCTTTCTCATCTGAGCTGGAGAATCTCTCTCCCTCCCCCTTTGCTCTTCCCCCTGCTCGTGCTCTCTCTCTCTCTCTCTCAAACAAATAAATAAAATCTAAGGAGACACAGTCACCTCCAAGGAAGATGGGACTTGAGCTCTTGCTTACTCAGAGCTGATACCAATAAACTGGGAAGAATCCAAATAAATTTTTAAAAAGCTGCCAAGGCCGAGTGTGGGCTGGTATGGCGGTGTGGATCCCCTGAGGGCAGCCAACTAAGGGGAAATTTGTATCCCCAACAGGCTCTTCTCTGTAGACTGCACTGGGCGCTGTGAGGGAAACTGGGGGTGAGGGAGCCCACCTTGGGGTGCGGGCCTAGCGGCAGGAACAGCAGTCACTGATGGAAGAAAGGCCGTAGGCACTGGGGAAGGGGCAGCAAGCCCCAGGGCCCTCAGTGCCCACTGCAGCTGGGGGGAAAGCACAGAAAAATCCCTATGCCAGTGAGAGAGGGCTGGATCGCTAAGTCCCCTGGTCTCAGAGTGCCTGCCTAAGACTTAAACAGAGCCTTAGGAAGAGAGGGCAGCTCCCACACCTTCTGCTCCCAGACTAGCAAGTACCAGTAAGAGCTGCCTGCTGCTCGAGGCGGGCAGGAGCGCACAGGAGGAACCTCTTCCTGGCGCAGGATCACAGGCAAAATCTAAAGCTGAGGGTGAAACCGGATCATTGGGGGGAAAACCGTCCAGCAACCCCGCTCCCACCCTGAACACAAAGCAGTGCTAGCGGAATTTGGAGTGTGATGCGCTGACGGCAATCCTTGGAACAAAACCCCAACCCAGCTCAACTCCTATCCATATTGATCCAAGCCCATGCTAAAGAGCTGGCAAAGGAAAAGGCATGACCATGTTCAGGCACAAATGCTATTTACTTCAGTCTCTACTGACCTACACAAGACATCACACGTCCAACTCTTGATTTTCGTTTGGGTCATGATCTCAGGGTCATGAGATCAAGCCCAGTGTGGAGCCCCACATGGGCCCCATGTCAGGCCCCCACGCTCCGCACAGAGCCTGCTTGAGATTCTCTCTCTCCCTCTGCCCCGCCCCTGCTCACTCGCTCACCCACACTCTCTCTCTCTCTCTAAATAAAAGCTTAAAAAAAAAAACAAAAAACAAGGGGCATCTGGGTGGCTCAGACAGTTAAGCGTCTGCCTTCAGCTCAGGTCATGACCCCAGGATCCTGGAATCGAGTCCCACATCCCGCTCCCTGCTTTGCAGAGAGTCTGTTTCTCCCTCTCCCTCTGTCTGCCGCTCCCGCTGCTTGTGCTTTCTCTCTGTGTCAAATACATAAATAAAATGTTTTTTTAAAAAATTTTACAAGAGTTTGTTAAAAAAAAAAACCCAACTATGCAAAGCAGAAGATATCTTTAAAGTGTGAAAAGAGGCAGCACCTGGGTAGCTCAGTCAATTAAGTATCTGACTCTTGGTTTCAGCTCAGGTCAGGATCTCGGCATCCTGGGGTCAAGCCCAAATCTGGCTCCACACTCAACGCAGAATCTGCTTGTCTTCTCCCTCCACTCCTTCACCTGCTCTCTCACGTGTGCACTCTCTCTCTCACAAATAAATAAAATCTTTAATAAATAAATAAATAAATGAAGTGCTGAAAGAGGCTTCCACCTTTAAAGTTTGGAATGGAGTGACATACTTAAAGTGCCAAAAGAAAACAAAAAACAAAAAAACACAAAAACCCTGTCAATCCAAAGTTCTATGCCCAGAGGAAATGTCTTTTAAAAGTAAGCAAGAGGGACGCCTGGGTGGCTCAGTTGGTTGGACGACTGCCTTCGGCTCAGGTCATGATCCTGGAGACCCGGGATTGAGTCCCGCATCAGGCTCCCAGCTCCATAGAGAGTCTGCTTCTCCCTCTGACCTTCTCCTCGCTCATGCTCTCTCACTGCCTCTCTCTCAAATAAATAAATAAAATCTTAAAAAAATAAATAAATAAAATAAAAGTAAGCAAGAAATGTAAGACCCCTTCAGATAAACAACACCAGAGAATTAATTACCAGCGTGTGTTAAAGGAAATTCTTCAGGAAGAAGAAATATGATACCAAAAAGAAACTTATATCAATGCAAAGAAACGAGAAGCGCTAGAAATGGCATAAATGAAGGCAAATATAAAATTGATTGTTCTAAGTACAGCATGGGGACGAGAGTCAATAAGATTGTAATAAGTCTGAATGGTGACAGATGGTAACTACACTTACCCTGATGAGCATTTTGTAATGGACGTAATTTGTTGAATCGCCATGTTGGGCAGCTAAAACTACTATGTCAACTGTACTTCCATTAAAAATAAAAATAAGACAGGGGCGCCTGGGTGGCTCAGTGGGTTAAAGCCTCTGCCTTCGGCTCAGGTCATGATCCCAGGGTCCTGGGATCGAGCCCCATGTCGATCCCCACGTCGGGCTCTCTGCTCCGCAGGAAGCCTGCTTCCTCCCCTCTCTCTCTGCCTGCCTCTCTGCCTGCTTGTGATCTCTGTCAAATAAATAAAATCTTTTAAAAAATGACAATAAATAAAATTTGTTTCATATGTTTAATTACCCTAAAAGATATTTGACTGTCTAAAGCAAAACAGTAGAAATACACTGTGTGTTTGTAGTACTCGTGAAAATAAGATGCATGACGGATACCACGAAGGATGGCAGGAAAGAGTTCAGAGCACATGGCCCTCGGGTCTTACACATGCAAAAAAGTGTAACATTAACAGAAGGTAAGCCCCCAGGCAGCCACTAAAGCCCCCGGGGTCACCCTCCCAGCAAGGATTTACTCCATATCTACCACATGCCAGATTCCAGGCCAGTCCTGTGGATACCAGACACTCACAGAGCTCACAGGGGGAGCATCCTGGGGGCCGGTGGTGACAAGTACCTGGCAGAGAAGTGGCACAGAGGACACATCAAGGAATGTGGATTTCTTAGTAGTCTGTCCCACGCTCAAAGCCCTTCATCTGGTCTGGAGTCTTCAGGTTATACAGGACAGACAGAAGGATAGATGTCACCGGTTGTTAAGTGTGACTTTTCCCTATTGAATCAGAATCAGCAATGGGACCCAGGACAGAAGACGAATAGGTACCAAGCTCCTTTCTCAAGATAGCCACCAAGCTAGAGAAGGCGACTGGCACTTTTGCTCCCCAAGTGTCCTTCTGCAGGTGAGGGGGGACAGTCTTTGGAGTTGGGTGTGCTGTCAAAGGAGGCGGGGGAAGATGGTATTACGGCTTTCTGTCCCCTGGCAAGGGAGAGGGACTCCCACTCCTCCAGCCCAAGCCAAATGAAGGGGACTCCAAGAGAAATCTCAGAAGCTGGGGGTGCCATTTAGAAGGAGAGACCAGCACCTCATTCTTATTAGATGTCTGCTTGGGCTCACCCAGTCCTGGGGACTCTCTTAGTAGGAGAAGAACTGGGGAGGCGTGACCAAGCAGAGAGAGGAGACACACGGAGCAACCTGCGTTCCAGCACCTGAGTGGCAAGGTTGTGGGAGGTTTCTGGTCCTTAGAAGATGTACCTAGAAGATGCTCACATTTACATAAAGAAACTCTATAAGGAGACACAAGGAACTAAGAAATGTGGTGGGTGATGAGAAGGGGACAGTTGAGAGAAATGTGGAAGTGAGACTGTGTGGCTGGTTTGTTTGTTTTTTCAGTGTGTGACTAGTTTGGTGTTTGAAACCAGTGATCATGTGACTCTGGGGTGATCTTCCCCAGCCCCACCTGGCAAGTCTCCAATCTCGGTGGACACTGACTGGGTGCCCCACAATTTAGCTCAACTCTGATATGACCTGCCTGAGGATAACATCAGATCCCACAGGTTGAGGGCTCAGTCCCACAAGACTGCCCCCACTTCAGCTACAGCGGGAAGTTCCCACAACTCCCTCCCAGGGTTCAGTGGATTTGCTAGAGCGGCTCAGAGAAATATTTGTTCACATTTACCAGTTTATTTTAAAGGACAGAGATGAAGAGCCAGATGAAGAAATATAAAGAGCGAGGTCCAGAAGGGTCCTGAGCACAAGAACTTCTGTCCGCTTGGAACTGGGATGTGTCCCCTTTCTGGTGGATATATTCACAAACTTGGAAGCTCATTAAATGGGGTTGTTCAAGAATTTGCAGAGAGCTTAATTAGCTTCCAGCCCCAACCCCTTCCCCCAGGTCGATGGGTGGAGCTGGAAGTCCGAACCCTCTAGTCATTTGGTCTTTCTGGTGACCTGCAGAACTTTCCAAAAAGTGACCTCATTAACATAACAAACTCAGGTGTGGCTGAAAGGGGCTTGAATAATAGAAGATACCTTTATTACTCTGATCATTTCAGAAATGCCAAGAATGTTTTTTTAAGATTTTATTTATTTATTTGACAGGCAGAGATTACAAGTAGGCAGAGAGGCAGACAGAGAGAGAGGGGAGGAAGCAGGCTTCCTGCTGAGCAGAGAGCCCGATGCGGGGCTCGATCCCAGGACCCTGGGATCATGACCTGAGCCAAAGGCAGAGGCTTTAATCCACTGAGCCACCCAGGCGCCCCCAGAAATTCCAAGAATTTTAGGAGCTCTGCGCCAGCAATGGGATGAGGACCCATATTTATTTCTTTTTTTTTTAAGATTTTATTTATTTATTTGACAGAGAGAGAAAGAGCACAAGCAGGGGGAGCCGCAGGCAGAGAGAGAGGGGGAAGCAGGCTCCCTGCTGAGCAGAGAGCCCAATGCAGGGCTCGATCCCAGGACCCTGGGATCATGACCCCAACCCAAGGCAGAGGCTTTAACCCACTGAGCCACCCAGGCGCCCCCACCCATACATATTTCTTATCATAAGTCCTAATATCACAATAATCAATTCTAAAAAATTAACTTACGGGGCACCTGGGTGGCTCAGTCAGTTAAGCATCTGCCTTTGGCTCAGGTCATGATCCCTGGGATGGAGCCCCGTGTTGGGCTCCCTGCTCAGCGGAGAGCCTGCTTCTCCCTCTCCTCCCTCCTCATGCTCTCTCTCACTATCTCTGTCTCTCTCTTCCTAATAAATAAATGAAATCTTTTATTTAAAAAAAAGGGAGGAAAAAAAATGAAAATAAAAAATTAAATAGTGAACACAGCAAGAGTACAGAGAGTAAAGAATGGGAGCTAAGGTCAGCTAGGCCGAGTCTGCTATTTATTTTGCAGTTAATAGGGAGCCATAGAAGGAGCCATATAAAAGCAGAGGATAGAGACATGTAGGACATGACCAGACTTGTAAGTGGCCAGTGTGGAGGGTGGCTTGTTGAGGGGAAGGCTAAAGCTAGGAGAGCAGCATCAAGGAGGCGGGTATGATCACCCAAGCAAAGTACATGACCACTGATCCAGGGCCGAGATCCAGGGTGGGTGGGGAGAGTTGGGGGGTTGGGGGAGGAGGGACAGTCAGAGAGGGGTGTGTTGAGGAGGGTGCTTGATGAGGCCACCCAGTCACCCATCATGCAAGGTCCGTGCACTGAGACACTGAGATGGGGGGAGTCCAGCAGCTGAGATCCAAGCCAGGGTCCCTGAGTCAGAGCAGGGAGGGGGCCTGGTGGGGCTCAGCAGAAAGAACACGGGCCCAGGGCAGTCGAATCTGTCAATCACCACACCTCTCTGAGCTATGACTTCTGCCCGCAGATGAGGATAACATTCTATGTGGCAGATGTTCCAAGTTACTAGCTCCAGGCCTACTTGCTCTACTCCTTTACTAAGAGAACCACAATTACTGCACGGTGGGAAAGAAAGGTACCACCCAAAACCTCACTCTTTTCAGTTCTCTTCGCAGCTTGTGGTCGCCGTGTGACCGGGTTCTGGACAAACGACAGAAGCTATGGGGGTATTTCAGAGATGAGATGCCAGCAAGTTCAACAAGGAGGGTGAACCCCGTACTCTGAAGGTGACGGAGAGGGAAAAATCAAAGGTGGCCAAGCCTCTGGCAGTTGCATGGAGCCACCACTCCAGGTTGGGGCTGCTGTATTTGGACTTCTGGTTGGAAAGAGTTGGTGTTTTTAATGCCGCTGTGAGCTCAGAAGATGAGGTTCTAGACCCTGTGAGAGGCTGGGAGCTGGAGCTAGGCTGCCTACACAAAGCAGAAGTTGGAAATGAGCTATTTCTTCTTTGAATGGAAACCGGATAAAAATTGCCCAATAGGGATGTCTGGGTGGCTCAGCTGGTTGAACCTCTGCCTGCAGCTCAGGTCATGATCCCAGGGTCATAGGATCGAGTCCCGCATCAGGGTCTTTGCTCATTGGGGAGTCTGTATCTCCCCTCTGACTGCCCCTCCCCCTGCTTGTGCTCTCTCTCTCTCTCTGACAGGTAAATAAATAAGATATTTAAAAACAAAACAAAACAAAAACCACTGCCCAATAACCCTGGATGGCAATGTAGAAATGGGTTTCCTACCCTGGGCCATGGGAGGAAAAACGTCATCCAAGATGCACTGAAACAGATGGGTTGAGCAGCGGTCTGGACATAGCCGTGGCCTGGAAGATCTAGATATTTCAAGGCTATCACCCAAACTACAACATGCAGAGAGACAAAGATGCAAAATATAGAACAAAAGTTAAGATGGAGGGTAAAATAAGACAATCCCTCACACATCTAACAGGAATTCCAATTAAAGACAATAAAGAACGCATGGGAAAGGCAATACATGAAAATCTAAGATTTTTCCAGAATTGGAGAAAGATCTGAGTCCTCATAGAGTTCAAAGTGGCATAAATAAAAACCAATCCACACTTTGACAGTGAACAACAATAAAAATAAAAACAAAGTCTTTAAAGCTGCTGACGGGGAGAGGGGTTTCGGGGGAGGGAGGCACGGTGATTCCCTTCGAAAAAACAATTAGACAATTAAGCAGACTTCTGGTTGGCTACAATAGGAGCCAGAAAAAAGTGGAATAATATCTCTAAACACAGTGAAAAAATACTTGTCAGCCTAGAATTCTTTACATAACTAAACTGTCATTACAGAGTGAGACCAAAATAAGGATTCTTCCAGACATCAAGATAAAAGGGCTCAGGGCTTTTTTTTTTTTTTTTTTTTTTTTTTTTTTTTTTTTTTTTTTTTTTTTTTTTTTTTTCAGATTTTATTTATTTATTTGTCAGAGAGAGAAAGAGAGAGTCTTTCTTAACCTACTGAGCCACTCAGGTGTCCCAGAATATGTGACTCTTGATCTCAGGGTCATGGGTTTAAGCCCCACGTTGTATATAGAGATTACTAAATAAATAAATAAACTTAAAAGAAAAAGATTCATAGAGTTTACTACTCATATGCGGTCACCAAAAGTAGTATTAGGGGTCCCTGGGTGGCTCAGTGGGTTAAAGCCTCTGCCTTCGGCTCAGATCATGATCTCAGGGTCCTGGGATGGAGCCCCACATCAGGCTCTCTGCTCAGCAGGGAGCCTGCTTCCTCCCTCTCTCTCTGCCTGCCTCTCTGCCTGCTTGTGATCTCTCTGTCTGTTAAACAAATAAATAAAATCTTAAAAAAAAAAAAAAAGAAAGAAGTATTAAAGAGTGCACATCAACAAGAAGGAAAATGAACAAGGGAGATATGGCATGCAAGGTGCAGTGATCTCAAAGCTTTTGGCAACACATGATGGAAAAAATCTTTAAAGGTTTTTATGCTAAAAAATAATACTAAGGAGACACCTACCTGAGTCAGAAGAGCATCCCACTCTGATCTTTGGGTCTTGAGTTTAAGCCCCATGTTGGGTGTAGAGATTACTTTAAAAAAATACTAAAAAAGTAAGGTTTTATCAGTAACATGGAACTAAAATCCTAAACAACAATAACAAAGGAGTTGGGAAAAGGGCATTTGGAAGGAAGGCAATGCATTCCGAGATTTTCTTTTTTAACCACTTTAGATTTTGTTAGAATCCATGCCGTTAAAAACAAGTAGGAAATTCAAGTGTAGCTTCTATGATGTTCAGATTGATCAAAATTAAAGATGGCCACAAATCCTTTGTCACTCATCCCATCACACACCTTGGATCTGTTTTGTCTTTATGATTTTTTTTATCCAAAAGAATGAAGTGATGCTGTGTAATATTCAAGGCTGGGCCTTAAGATATCTACAGCTTCTGACTTTGCCTTTTGGAACTCTCCTTCTTAAAATCCAGCTGCCACATGTGGAGGGTCAAGCAGCTGTGTGGAAAGGCTAAAGAGGAGACTAAGGTCCCCAGCCAACAGCCCCAACTAAGCTCCCAGCTAGCGGCCAGCTTGAATTTCCAAGCATGTTAGGGAAGCCTTTTTTAGACCCTTTAGCTCTTAATGCCCCAGTCTCATGAAGCAGAATTGATAAAAAAAAAAAAAATTTTGTTTTAAGCCATTCAGGTGGAATGGTTTGTCATGTTGCAAAAGATACCTGAACAGAATAAAAATAATATTTATACCTTCCAAACAAATAGATGAAATTAGCTAAAGAAAACCTAATCAGTCCAACAGTGCCTGGCTGGCTCAGTTGGAAGAGGATGCCCACTCTTGATCTCAGGGTTGTGAGTTCGAGTCTCACTTTGGGTGTAGAGATTACTTAAAAAAAAGAAAAAAGACAACTTGAAAAGAAAACGTGATCAATCCAAAAGGAAGCTCAAAGAAGAAAAATTAAGAAGCAAAGAAGAAAAGCTTCTCACAGTCCCATGTTACCTCTCATAAATGGCCTGTCTGGAAAAGCAATGAAGCTTTGGATTTTACTCTGTTTCAAGCTGGACCTTGACCCTCCTGATTTTCAGAAAGGCAGGGCCTGGCCATGGAGATGGCATGGGAGGAGTGACAATGTTTGTGTCTTTTCTTTGCTACTTCCTGAGCTCCCAGCGGCTGGCCATAGCTCTGACTAAGCCACCAAAACCCTTTGGTCTAATTAAAAACTAAAACCAAAGCAAGAAAGGAAACTTTTTATTACACTTTTCTAATGGTGGAAAATAGTTTCGGGCATTAAAAAAAAAAAAAAAAAAAAAAAGCATTCAGCTGGCTATTTCCCAGGCATCAAAATTTAACTGCCACTACATTTTATTCTGAGGAATTAATGGAAAATTTTACATGGTGGCGTAAAATGTAGGGGACAAGATGAAGGACACAATTCTTCTCTGAGGAACTCACTCCCTCACTTGCAGCAAAGACATCAGCTGCTCTGAGCAGGAGCTGTAGGCTCACAGAAGACCCAGTGGGTTATACGAGGCCTGAAGGAGCTGACGGGGTGAATCAGGAACTTAGTAGCTTCATGGCTTTAGCCAAGTGACATCTCACATCCTTAGTCCCCACCTCTGTAAAATGGGAACAATAGCACACCCCTCCCTACTTGTCCTATCTTCCTTGGCTCCAGGGGCCTCCCAGGTGCACTCCCAGGGACACAAGCCCAAGTTCTTCCTGTTTCCCTGAGAGTTCGTTCTAAAGCACAGCAGTGAGCTAACGGGGGGAGCCGCAGGGGTGGGGAGAACTGGGTTTATATCACTCATTCTGCAGCAAACAACATTCCCTTTGGAGCAAGCACCAGTCACTGTGTGGGGAGAGGGATGGAGGTGGCAGGGGGAGTACAGGGGGGTGGGGTTTTTAAAAATATGTAATTTAAATATATTTGAGGAAAAGCAGGCTATAATCATCCTTGTTTGTTTGTTTTTTAGACTTTATTTGACAGAGAGATCACAAGTAGGCAGAGAGGCAGGCAGAGAGAGAGAGGGAAGCAGGCTCCCCGCTGAGCAGAGAGCCCGATGCGGGGCTCGATCCCAGGACCCTGGGATCATGCCCTGAGCTGCAGGCAGAGGCTTTAACCCACTGAGCCACCCAGGCGCCCCTCGTCCTTGTTTTTTATTTGAAATGTGTCTGAACCCAAATTTGTGGCCTCCTGAATATCTCCTCCCATGTCCCACCTCCCACTCAGGGGGCCCAATATTGGCTGCAGCTACTCCCCACCTCCTACCTCCAAATCCCATTCTGGGTGCTGTCCTGGCCTCTCCTCCAATTTCAACATCCAACAATCCTGATCCTACCTCTGGAACCTCCTTCGGGTCTGTCCCTTGCTCTCCATATCTGCTGCCCCTCCCCCAGGAGAGGGCCTGCCATCACTCACTTCCCCTCTGGTCTTTGCACAACTGAAGTGAGCTTTCTAAACACTGTGTGCAGCCCGGTCCCTCCCACTGCTCCAAGCGTTCAGTGGCTCCAAGGGCTTCAGGACAACATACACACTCCTCACCTGGCATTGACATCCTCCAGGATCTTTCCAATTTCATCACTCATCACTCCCTACACAGAGCCTAGAGCTACACAAGAGCCCTGCTCATCCCAGCTAGTTCCAGCCACGTGCCTTTGCCCATGCTGTGCCCTCTCCCTGGCATGCCCTTCCCTCTCTCCATTTCTCTACCTTGTGTTCCCATCCCCAACACCCACACCTACTACATCTCCAGATGTACATCCTTTGTACTTCCTTTGTACATCATCTCTCTAACACCTTCTAGCCTGGTCCGACCAATCAGCAACTCTGGTCAGAAACGTGCGCTGGGAACACGGCACTGAGTCAGACTGTGATCCTGTCCTCAGCGCCCAGTCTGGTGAAAAAGACACAGACGCAGATGATTAAATCCTGTTTTAATAACGTGGGGATGAAGGACACTTGCCAGCTGGCATTCCGGAAGAAACCCTACCATAGCCAGAGAGGCCGAGGAAGGCTTCCTGGGGAGACAGGCCTTGAAGGGAAGGTACTCAGCCAGCAGGGAAGGAAGCCGCAGCAGGACAGAGAGCACAGCATTCGCAAAAGCTGGGGGTGCCCCATCCAACAGGGGGCCCAGCCTAGCCTCAAGAAGCCTCCTCCCAGTGGCTGGGAGCATTTCCAGTTCTTCAGAGCACTGCCCAGAGGACGAAGATTTATTTATTGGTTGTAAAGTGAAAACTAGGTTTGGGTTGGTCACAAAGAGGGCAGAAAGGATAATAAAGAGGCAGGGAGAGGACAGGCCCCTCCAGCCCTGGGGTCCCTGAGTCAGCAGCTGCCCTCAACTCAGTCCTTCTCCAACAAAGGTGCCTCCCACAAGCACATAGTGAGCGCCTGCTGTTTACCAGCTTTGTGTGGATGCTGGGATACCGGGGCAAAGAGGCCAGAAACCTTGCTGTCAGCCAGAGACAGATGCACCCTAGGCAGGGACAGGCCAGAGGGGCAGGCGCTGAGGTGGTAGGAACCCTGGGGACCAGGAGAGCCCAGAGGAAGGCCCTGACCTGGCCTGGTTGGTGTGGGGGGCAGTGAAAGAGGACAGGCAGAGACAGCTTCCAGGGAAAGAGGGCTAGGAAGGGGAAAGTGTGCCATGCCTTGTGCCCCTGGGTGGGTACAGGTCTACAGTCCTCAGGGAGGTTGTCCATCATGGGCCAACCTCTGTGGCTCTGCCCCTTCCATCCCCTAGCGCCCACCCTGGGAGCCCACCTCAGACCTCCTGCTGCCTCTGAGTGCTTGTCCTCGCAGATAGCTCTGGCCAGCCTCCCCCTCTGGGGTCCCCCTGCTGACAGACTCATCCGTGCACCCCCTCCCTGCCCACCCACGTCTGGTCCAGGGCAGGGAGGCCAGGTGACTGCATAAGCAGGGCCCCCCACATGGCAGAGATGCCTGCCTGCCCTTCTGGTGGTCCCCATCTCTGCAAAGGCTGCCTTTGGAGGTCCCCCGTCCTCATCCATAGGGTGGAGATGATCACCTCCTCCCCCCCCCCACCTCCAGGTCTGCCAGCTTGCAGTCCAGTACCTCTCTCCTCGGTCTCTCATGGTTTTCTGCTTCTGGAGACAGGACAAGGGGACAGGGGCTGTTGGTGGGGCTGGGGGTTATAATGGAAATAACAAAAATTGCTGTACTGTCTTTTATAAGCCCCGAGGGTGTGTCTGGCCCCAATTTTAACTGATCATTTTAGAATGTGGGATACTTGGGGTGCCCAGCTGGTTCAGTCAATGGAGCATGTGACTCTTGATCTCAGGGTTGTGAGTTCAAGTCCCACACTGGGCGTAGAGCTTACTTTAAAAAACAAACAAACATGAATGCGGCGTACTTGGTGCTTTTGCCTGTGGCTTTGGCCTTGGTCATCGCTGCTGGGGCAACAGGGAACTAACTGTTCCATGTATCCTCTGGTATGTGTGCAAGATGTATCAACTCCAGAAGAACAGGGACATCTGCCTTATTCATTGTTATATCCCCAGTGACTCATGAGGTGCCTGACATAGTAGGTGCTCAGGAAACATTTGTGGGGAAAACAGAAAGAGAAAAGGGGAGGAAAGGAAGGAGGAAGGGAGAGAAAAAAGAAAGAAGTAACTTTGAAAGAGTCTTGCAGAATCCCAGAAAGCAAACCCTCTCTCCTTCAGCTGGGTAGAGAAAATGCACTTTGGGGGGGACTGTTACTGTTCATTTTTTATATTTCCATCAAAGGACTCCAAAATTCAATTCCCTCTTGAATGTTTTTCTTTTTTCATTTTCATCATCCCCCATCTTTTCAACACTCACTGTTGAGTTTCCCGTTTGGAGCAGTTGATTGGATTGTGGCTCTGGGGACTTGCAAAAGTCATTTTAGACGCTTAGAGTTCCAATCACGCTGCCGCCATGCCAGCCCCCACTTTAGCACCAGAGAAACCATCTCTCACGAGAGTTGATTATATCTGTACAGCCCAGAGCACCACGCTCCAAAACATGGACTGTAAAAATTCTCTGTGGCTAATGTATGTCCAATGAAAATATAAAAAACACCTATTTAAGGGGAGAAGGGCTGACTGGAAAGACCCACATGCTGGTGAAGTTCCATGGCTGACGTCAGACAGGACCCAGGCCTGGAAAAGGCTGGGAGCTCCCCTGCCCCAGAGCCAGACTGTCCAGTCCCTCGGGGCTCGTGGAGGCTCCCCAGTCCTCCTGCCCCCGGGGAGCAGCAGGCTGGGGAAGCAGTGGCAGCCGGAGGGAGGCACAGCAACAGAGCATCTCTTGTGTGCCAGGCACCGTGCTAGGCACAATCTCATGGAACCCGGAAAACAACTTCACGAAGAGAGATTTATTATCACCCTTTTGCAGAAGGGGCTTCCCGTGGGATCTCAAAGGATGAAGAGGAGTTAGCTGAGGGAAGAGGGCAGTCCTAGAAAGGAATTACATGAAGAGGGAACAGCACGTACACAGGCAGGAGGCAATACATAGAGTAAAAGCAGTTGGGTATTGCTGAAGCAGGAAGAGAGGAAGGAGGAGTCTAGAGGAGTGAGCAGGAGTCAAGTCACAGAGTTCAGCGGACTTTGCGGAGCGGGGAAGGGACTGGAAACCACTAGCCAGGATGAAGCCTGGAGGGATGCCTCATGGAGACAAAGTCAGCAGGAATGGGTGACTGATTGGACGGCCAAAGAGGCTGAGGGGAGGAGAGGACCCAAGGATGGCACCCCGATTCCAGTCTCCAGGGCTGATGGTGGGGCTGCCTCTGACTCGGGGACCCACGGGAGGCACAGGTCAGCGGAAAGATGCTGCACCACACTGTGGGTGTTGGGGTTCATGGTGCTTATAAGGTGTGAGCCCAGGGTGGGAGGGTCTGCCTCAGAAGTGGTCTGGGCCCAGCTTAGGGGCACAGTGGTCAGCTGTCAGTTTGGTCCTTAAAGCCACAGAGCACAGGGGCTCCCCTAGGACACTGTGGGTGGGATGCTGCAAATGAGCAGCCACGGGCTTCGTCGGTCCCACACACAGGTTCCGCTTGGCCTGCACAGTATTTCAAAAAGCTTTGGAACCAACATTTAAAAATTATGCTCACGCAAAAATCCAAATCTCTGGGGGTGCCTGGGTGACTCAGTCAGTCCAATGTCCGACTCTTGATTTCGGCTCAGGTCCTCCTCGCTCAGAGAAGTCTGCTTAGGATTCTCTCTCTCCCTCTGTCCCTTCTCCCCTCCCTGGCTCTCGCGTGCATGTGTTTTCTCTCTCTCTCTCTGTCAAATAAATAAATATATCTTAAAATAATTTCTATTTTTAAATAATTATGTATTTGTTTTTATATAATTTATATATACAAATAAATATATTTTAAAATAAATAAATTTATTTATGTATGTATTTATTTGACAGAGAGACAGAGAGTGCAAGAGAACACAAGCAGGGGGAACTGCAGAGGGAGAGGGAGAAGCAGGCTCTCTGCTGAGCAGGGAGCCTGATGTGGGGCTTGATCTGAGAACCCCGGGATCATGACCCAAGCCTAAGGCAGCTGCTTAACCAAATGAGCCATCCAGGTGCCCCTAAATATGTTTTTAAAAATACAAATCTCAATACAAATTTAAAAAATACAAATCCCAAGGTCCTGGGACCGAGCCCCACATCGGTCTCTCTGCTCTGCGGGGAGCCTGCTTCCTCCTCTCTCTCTACCTGCTTCTCTGCCTACTTGTGATCTCTGTCTGTCAAATAAATAAATAAAATCTTTTAAAAAAATACAAATCTCTGGTTTCCCTTGAGAAATCAGAAGATCTGGGACGCCTGGGTGGCTCAGTTGGTTAAGCAGCTGCCTTCGGCTCAGGTCATGATCCCAGCGTCCTGGGATCGAGTCCCACATCGGGCTCCTTGCTCGGCAGGGAGTCTGCTTCTCCCTCTGCCTCTGCCTGCTACTCTGTCTGCCTGTGCTCACTCTCTCTGACAAATAAATAAAATCTTTAAAAAAAAAGAAATCAGAAGATCTGACGAAATGGATTAGAGAAAAACTTAATGCTGAGAAATAGCTAAGAAGTGGTTGCCCTCTCCAACAGGCACCCGCATTCTCATTTCCCATAGTCCCCACCCCTCCCTACTGTTTCACAGAACCCAAGGCTAAGTAGTTCTGTTCTCAGCATTGCACTTGCACTGTATCCCACACCTCTCTTATGTATTTTGGGGTATTTTCTTAAGATTTTATTTTATTCATTTGAGAGACAGAGCACAAGCAGGTGGAGCGGCAGAGGGAGAGGGAGAAGCAGGCTCCCTGCTGAGCGGGGAGGCTGTGGGTGGTGCTCGATCCCAGGACTCTGAGATCATTGCTTGAGCAGAAGGCAGATGTTTAACCAACTGAGCCACCCGGGCGCCCCAGGGTTGCTGTTTATTAAGCAAAACAGGAAAGCATATGTCTTTGTAGATGCCAAGACAGTTCCTTTGCGTTTACTGTGCAAAACAAGTCTGTGTCAAAAGCCCAGGTCATCCCTCTTCTCTCATTCCCAAGCCCTGCAGGGGGGTCCCTGATCTAGAGAGACATACCAGACAGAGAAAGAGAGAGAGAGATCAGACATCGAAGGTGACACAGGATGTACCAGGGGAGAGACTTTTAAGAAGAGAGTGATCAGCATCCTTTATGTTAGAGTTGAGTCAGATAAGCCACGAAGTATTTGTGACAAAAAAGTACACACATGCATCCACACACAAAACATACGTGCCAGCACACAGACACGTGCACTCAGGCACAAAGACGTGTGTGTATCTGCCCAAACATGGGCATGCGGGCACCTGTGTGTTCACAGAGACTCCCGAATCTGTGCGCCCTCCCAGGGATCCATGCTCACACCTAATGAAGCCCCACCAGTTCCAAACCAGCAACTTGTAACTAAGTAAATATGATAAACACTTCCCCTCCAGATGGCTCTGCACGCACACCCACTCCTCCCGCTCGGAGGGATGGCACATTCTATGCCAATAAATCCTCCTGTTTGAAAACATTTGCCTTCTTAATTGGCCCGTTCACGGGTAAAATATGTTTCTGGGTAGTGCTTTGCCAGAATGGGACGCTGAGATGCCCACTCGCCCTGGGCTCAGCCCAGAGATAGGATTTAGGGCTGCTGGCACCACAGGGGTCCCGCCTGACCCATCCACAGAGACAAAACCCAAAGGCAAAGTCTCTCAGGACTGTCAGGGAAGCCCCCTCACTGGCTTTTTCCTCCCTGTGCCTCAGTTTTTTTTCTCTGGGTACACATTTCTTGAGCTTAGGGCATGCAGCGCTATAAGGTCCTTGGAGGAATCCTGCTTCACATTCCCCTTCCTTGGACAGCAGAGGTGAGGTGTGATCACTAGGATAACCCCCCTAGTGGGTTGAATGGCGGCCCCCCCAAAAGATCTGTCCACATCCAAATCCCTGGAACCTTTGAATGGGACCTTATTTAGAAAAAAGATCTCTGCAGATGTAATTAAGTTAAGAATCTTGAGATGATGTCATTCTGGATTACCCAGGTGGGCCCTAAATCCAATGACAAGTGCCCTTATAAGAAGAAGAAGACACACATAGAGGAGAAGGTCATAGGAAGGCAGAGCAGAAATTGGAGGCTACTTACCATGGAATGCCAAGGCTTGCTGGCAAATTAGGCAAGGAAGCACTCTTCCCAAGAGGCCTGCTGACATCTTGAGTTCAGACTTCTGGTCTGAACTGTGAGAGAATAAATTCCTATTGTTTGAAGTCACTCAGTTCATGGGGATTTGCCGCAGCAGCCCTAGGAAATTAATACGCCCCCTCTTTTGTGTGGGGTACGACGATGACAGAGCTGGGACTCAAATTTTCATCTGCCCTTTACCCTGACACTTCACAGTTTCTAAAGGAGGCTCCCAGTAGAGATGGGGAAACCGAGGCCCAGAAAGGAGCCAGGTGTCACCTGGTGGCAGAACCAGGACCAGAAGCCAGCATGCTGCCCCTCCTGGGGCTGCACCCACCGCTGTTTCTTCATCAGGAGCTGAGTGGGCAGATGCACAGCAAAGGACAGCCCTGAGGGGAGGTTTTCCCCCAGGATCCCATTCTGGGGCCCACTGAGGAAGGACAGGAAAGAAAGCCCTTTAGGGGTCCCGTTTTCCTCTGCTCTAAGGTAAACCCAGGATGAGTCAATCATGAAAATCCCTCATAGCCACTTTCCGCTGAGCACTCGGGATGTGCCTCGTGTCTTGGCAACCTCTCCTTCCACGTGCCCACCCCCACCTGGGGAGATGGCTGAGGACATCTGTTCCCCCCTTGCTCAGGTGGGAGAGTAAGGACAGAGAGACAAAGCCACATCCCGGGTCACACGCTGGTCACCAGCAGAGCTGGGATTTGAACTCAGGTATGTCTGCTTCAAATGCCGCTTGGCCATGTCGCTTCACAGGTCAGAGAGCCAGGGCACCTTCTAGGGGGCTGGGGAGCAGCCAGGCCACCAGGAGCAGAGGGAGGCCCCAAGTCCTCTTTCCTCTCTCACCCACAATGAGCTGGTATACGGCTCAGTGGCCCCAACATGCCCAGGTCACCTACTGTGTGACCTTGGCCAAGTGACTCCCTACTCTGAGCCTCCCTTTTCTCATCTAGAATATGGGGTACATAATAACAGCCACGCCTAAGGGTTTTTGTGAGGACTCCTGGGAAGAAAACTGAGAAAGCCCTTAGTAATATGCTGAGCATCCAGTAAGTGCTTAATAAATGCTGGCTGGCATTAAAGTCTGCTTAGAGGCCAGTGAGAGAGAGCATAGAGCCTCTGGCCATGGAAAGTCACTTGATGAGGCCAGGATGTCAGGCTATGGCTCTACCTCTGTGCTCATCACAAGTGTTCCTCCCCAAGGGACACACCTCCTCAGCTAGTGACTCAGCCCAATTGCCCTTCTGAGAGTTGAGAG
This sequence comes from Mellivora capensis, assembly GCA_004024625.1. Taxonomy (NCBI): domain Eukaryota; kingdom Metazoa; phylum Chordata; class Mammalia; order Carnivora; family Mustelidae; genus Mellivora; species Mellivora capensis. The sequence goes on from PISX010003913.1 coordinate 27,755, forward strand.
GTGTCCAAGAGAGATGTGCACAGCCAGGCAAGGGGAGAAAACAGAGAAGGGAATGCTGGTAGAGCAGGCTCCCCAACGGACACCCAGCCTACATTTCCTGGAGGTATGCAGTAGGTGCTCAGAACAGGTAGCCTCAGCGACATCCTCTCCCCTCTTCACGGGGGCATCAACTGGATTTACAACCAGTGTGACAGCTGAGGGTTCAGTCTGGCTAATAGGAACAGAAACTAGAGCATTAACATTAGCCAAGAGGGGTTGGCCAAGGTTCAATGTAGGAAGAAAAGGAGAGTGGCAATACTGTCACCACACCAGGTGCACTGAATTCTCCCCGTTCTGCAGAGACAGTCAATGATCATGTGGGCTTCCCATGCAGACCAAACATCTACTCTTTTTTTTTAAGCACTCTCTACACCCAGTGTAGGGCTTGAACTCACAACCCCAAGATCAAGAGTCACACACTGCACTGACTGAGCCAGCCAGGTACCCCTAAACTACTTTTTTAAAAAAAGATTTTATTTATTTGTTTGAGAAACAGAGGGAGAGAAAGTGCACAAGTCACGGGCAGAGGCGGAGGCAGAGGGAGAAGCAGTCTCGCCACTGAGCAGGGAGCCTGATGCGAAACTTCATCCCAGGACCCTGAGATCATGACCTGAACCCAAGGCAGACGTTTAAACAACTGAGCCACCCAGGCGCCCCCAAAACTTTTTTTTAATCGTGTAATGAGCTTCCCTGTAAGATCTCATTTGACTTAATGATTCTGTTACCAAAAAAAAATTGAAAACCTCTATCCCGGTCCAACTATGCTTTTCATCAATTAATTCATTTATTCAACTAACAAGTATTGAGACTCCCAAGCGCAGGCACACAGTGGTGCTGAGTACAGGACTACAACAGCCGTGCCCTCCTGAAGCTTAGGGGATGGAGGGACAGACAGACATTGTGCTAGTAAATGTAAAGTCTCTCCAGTGATAAGAGCGAGGCAGGGGAGCAATGAGGTCATATCACTGAGGAGCTAAGGGTGGGGGAAGCAAGCCAGGCGGGAGGACCTTGTGCTCGCTCTTAAAGACAACAGGCAGCGGACTGAGAAGGTCCAGCCTAGATATGAGAAGGTCCCCCAGTCTGCTGAGTGGAGAATGGTTTGCAGGGAGGCAGGGAGACAACAGGGAGGCCAACCAGGAGGTTGTGACAAGTGAGCTCATGAGTTGATGGCCTGGATCAGCCATAGGGCAAGTTTCATGAGTGTGCGACCTATGCAATTGCACAGGGCCCTCACTCAGAAAGGCCCCACTTGGTTTAAGACCCTGTTGTCACTGTCTTGAAATTCTTCTTTTTTTTTAAAGGTTTTATTTATTTATTTGACAGAGAGAGAAATATCACAAGTAGGCAGAGAGACAGGCAGAGAGAGAGAGGGGAAGCAGGCTCCCCGCTGAGCAGAGAGCCTGATGTGGGGCTCGATCCCAGAACCCTGAGATCATGACCTGAGCCGAAGGCGGAGGCTTAACCCACTGAGCCACCCAGGCACCCATGTCTTGAAATTCTTAATAATTTTTTAACATGGGGCCCTGCATTTTCATTTCGCCTTGGGCCCCCACAGATTACACAGCAGGCCCTGACCAGAGCAGAGACAGGGTCTTCCTTAAACATTCCAAGTCATAAACAGACCTTTTCCCACTGGCATGCTGGAGCCAGCTTGTACCGGTTCCCAAGAGCCAATTGTTCCATTTGGAGGAATTATGTTGTCCTGTTGGTATCCCGAAATTGGCCATGCTGTGAATAGTTACACCATGGAAATCAGCAAACGATACAAGTCAGGGTCTTTTTTTTCCTCTTCATCTGTCTTTCCCAGAGTGGGTCCACTGCCTGCTTAGGCAGTTAAAAATATATTTTCTAGGCACTCCTCCCCAGACTTGCTGGGTCACCTGCTGGGGGACTCTGGGGGCCCCCTGAAGCTGCAGGGCCAGGGCAGGAAGGCCCTACAGGATGGGCCCACAAGCTTCACAAAAGGGTTTGGGGGAATTGGAAGAGAAACAGGCAGAGGTGTGGGGGTGGCAGGTCACCAAGAGAGCAGAAGGACAGCCTCTGGGGGATCTGTACCCTTGGGGGCCCAGCTCCAGGTCAACAGCTGAAGTCCCCAGACTGGGACCCACCCTCCCTCACCTTTCCATGAGGGGCCCAAAAGTAAGGGGGAGACATCACCCACAGTGCCACCCTGCTTTGTTGGAGTTTGAGGGAAGGGCAGGGACCCCCAACAGAGACACCTCCCCATAGGATGAAGGGAGAGCGCAGACCCCCAGGACCTCTTCCTCCCACAGCCCCAAGCAAATAAGGTGCTCAGGAAATAAGGACATTATTACCATTGTTGTTGTCCTGATGGCCCCGCCTCAAGGCTGGCTTCTCCCTTTCTCCTACACCTCTCCTCTCACCCCCCCAGGGCCTGGAAGGAGCTGCAGGAGGAGTGCAGACCACCCGGGAAGAGCCCACCCTCCCCGGGAGGTTCCAGCGGAGCGCGGGGTCTCACTCCCTGGGAGATGGCGCCACCTACAGGCTCGCAGGAGCGTTGCGGCGTCGGCCCCTCAAATCCAGGAGGAGCTCCCAGAGAGGATCCTATACTCTTCAGGGGCCTGGGGCGTGCTCCATCACTGGACCACAGCATTACATTGCTTCCCATTGTCCCCGTACCTGGAAGGAGCCGTGGCAGCGTTCCCCAAGATGTTCTGCAGAACCTACACCCTAGTCAAGTTGGGAAAACGTCTCTTGGAGATTCTCCATGCACATTTGCCCCTGATGTCTGACTTAACTCTTCAGTTCCCTCAGTGAACACTGAGGTCATGGGAAAGTTATTCTTTCTAGGCCTCAGTTTCTTCATCTGAAGAACGGGGGTGAGGATATTGCCCTAGAAGAGATTATCTCAAAGGCTAGGAGGACTTCTCAGACTTTAATGAGAAAGAGAAACCGAGGCATGTTTAAATGCAAGTTCCAGGGCCCCATCCCCCCAGGCACTTCTGACAGCTGCAGGAATCTGCATGTTGAATCAGTCCCCAGGAAATTCTGGTGCAGATGTCCTGCCAACCACAGGATGAGAACAGGGCTTCAGGGAGGCTAGAAAAGCAGGCAGAGGCCTGCCAGATTCTGCTGGGAAGGTTGGAAGCTTTGATTCTGTCTAGAGGGCAGTTGAAGTCACTGAGCTTTTATTTTTTATTTTATTATCATTTTTTAAAGATTTTTTTATTTGGGGCGCCTGGATGGCTCAGTGGATGAAACGTCTGCCTTCAGTTCAGGTCATGATCCCAGGGTCCTGGAATCAAGCCCCGCACCAGGCTCCCTGCTCCGTGGGGAGCCTGCTTCTCCCTCTCCCTCCGCTGCTTCCCCTCTGCTTGTGCTCTCCTACTCTTGCTCTCTCGCAAATAAACAAAATCTTTTAATAAATTAATTAATTAATTTTGAGAATGCGAGAGAGTACAAGCGGGCAGGGAGCAGCAAAGGGGAGGAAGAAGCAGACTCTGCTAAGTGGGGAGCCTGAGGCAGAGCTGGACCCCAGGACTCTGGGATCAAAACCTGAGCTGAAGGCAGACACTTAACCAACTGAGCCACTTAGGCGTCCCAAAGCCACTGAGCTTTTAAAGGTTTTATTTATTTATTTGCCAGAAAGAGAGAGAGCGAGAGAGCACACAAGAGCACAGGCAGGCAGAATGGCAGGCAGAGGCAGAGGGAGAGGGAGAAGCAAGGAGCCTGATGTGGGACTTGATCCCATGATGCTGGGATCATGACCCAAGGTGAAGGCAGCTGCTTAACCAACTGAGCCACCCAGCAGTCCCACCACTGAGCTTTTTAACAGGAGTGAGAGCTCTTTAGAAAGATTACTCTAGCTCTGGCTACTGTGAAGGATCGGGGCCCTGGGGAGGCAAGGTGGGTGGCAGACAGACCATGGAGGTTACTGCTAAAGCTGCTCACTTGAGATATAATGGCGTCCTGGACCAGGGAGTGGCAATGGATGGGAAGGAGAGGGGACAGATTTCAAAGGTAAATCCTTTAACTCCTTTGAAATACAGGAAGACAACCCTGAAATTTATGATTATCTTTATTTCGTATCCCAGCCTTTTAAAACCTCAAGGAGTTGTATATGTATTATGTATATATTAGTACAGTGACACATACATATACATAATTTATTAATGTATATATTTGTGTTATATATAATATATAGAGAAAAGAAAATTTATAGAGAGACAGATACATACTCAAAAGAATTCTCCGGATGGGGTGGGGTTTGGAGACAACATGAGTTAATTCAATTCCTGGCACACAGTAAACACTCTGTTAGCTATCTTGGCAGATTGTTATCTTCCAGAGATAGGCCCAATGATACCTTCTGTCCTCCATGGTCTTTTAGAACTAGCCATGCCCTCTTAAAAAAGTGGAGTCTAGGGTTCCTGGCTGCCTCAGCCGGAAGAGCGTATGACTCTTGATCTCCAGGTTGTGAGTTCGAGCCCCATGTGGGGTATAGAGATTATGTAAATAAATAAAACTTTAAAAGAGAGAGATGGAGTCTAATTCCCCTCCCCTTGAACCTGGGTGGGTCTACAACTCACTGATAACCAGTAAAATGCATTGAAGTAGCTCTGCATGACTTCTAAAGCAAGGTCATGAAAGTAATGTGCCCTCCTCATCCTGGCTGGGGCAATCCTTTTCAGAGCCATGAGCTTGGCCTACATTGATGCTCTCACGCTGTGAGGAAGCCCAAGCCACATGGAGAGGGCACATGCTCCTGCTGACAGTCCCAGCGGAGGTCCCAGCCAATAACCAACATCAACCACCACAAAAACCAAAGGACCGTGGAGGCTCTGAGTGATTCCAGCCACTGAAGTAGTCACCAGCCTTCAGGTCTCTTTGCAGGTGAGGCCCCAGTTATCAGGGAACAGAGACAAGTGGTTCCCACTGGCCCGTTTCCAAATTTCTGACCACAGGATCTGTGAGCATAATGCAATAGTTGCTTTTCACAACTAAGATTCAGGATGGTTTATTGTGTAACAATAGATAAGCAGAACTGCCATCCTTACGTGCCATGGTATCTTTGTCCACACTTTCTGTGAGGGAACCAAGTGCCCCCCACATAGCCCAGGCTGAGGAGGGAGAGAAGGAAACAGAGGCAGCATCAGTGAGATGGTCTGGGGGGAAAATAGGTAGGGCCTCAGGGTGGGGAGGGAAAACCAGCCCCAGGGGGTTCCCACCTTCAAAAGGCCCTTAAGGAAGGAGACTGACTTTGCTGCATGGTTGACACCACCGCTCCTTTCCAGGTCACACTGGATTCTAGACTCTGTTGCCTGTGGCCTTTCTGCTCTCAGCAGAAAGATTCCTAAGAGGGTTGGCCTCTTTGGACCCAAGCATTTGGTCACATTGAGAGTTGGAACCTTCTGAGGGAGGGAGACAGGGAAGAGAGGCTGTGAGCCTGCCCCTCTCCCACCACTGTGGCAAGAAAGTGCTGTGGGGAGAGGGTGGCAAAGGTGGCGTTTGGATTCTTGTGGCTCTACTGCTCCCCAGCTCTGTGACCTTGGGCAAGTCACTTTATCCCACTGAGCCTGAGTTTTCTTAGCTGCAGTGTGTGGTCCTCCCCTGCAATAGTTCTTGAGTGGATAAAATAAGGATGAAGCAGATTAAGTGCTTGTTCTTAGTAAATACCTCCTTACTACTTGCCATTGTTTTTGGCTTTTGTTCTTATTGAAAACCAACAAGTCCAGGCAAGTAACATTATTGGGCAAAGGAACATATTTCTGCTCCAAAAGTGGGGACCTTTCCCCTTCACTTCAGCCCGGAGTTGCCCTGTGGGAATTTGGGTCCAGTTCAGCCAGAGCTTCACGGAAGTCTAGCTCGGGATTGGTGCAGTCTTGGCTGTGGAACCCAAAGATCTGGGCTTCTCCCCCAGCTCCACCTGATGCCTCTGTCATCTGAGCAAGACCCGAATGCAGCTTAGCAGGAAGGAAGGAAGCTGTTTCTGCAGGACCGGGTACCCAGAGCAGACAGGAAGAGACCTGGATAGGGAGACAGGGCAGTTGAGTTCATGTCTTAGCTCTAACAGTATTTGCTATGGACTTGAAGTACCTTGGTGCCTTTGCTTCCCCATCCGTAACTCATTTCAAAATAGTTCTAAAAAAGATTTTATTTATTTATTTGAGAGAGAGAGCGAGTGTGAGCAGGGGAAGGGGTAGAGGGAGAGAATCTCAAGCAGACTGCGCTAAGTGTGAAATCCAACACAGGGCTCCGTCTCACAGCCCTGAGATTATGATCTGACCCAAAATCAAGTGTCGGATGCTTAACCGACGGAGCAACCCAGACACCCCTCATCTCATAAATATGGAACTGAAGGTCTACTGACCCTATGTCATTGACCAGCCCAGGCCCACAAGAAGGCCAGAGTGGCCTCCAGGCCTTTGCGTATGCCGTTGAAAACTATCCTAACTCCTGTCTTTCAGTTTCCCTTGCTGAGTCCTCAGCATCCCTCAATCTTGGCTAAGACAGTACTTCCTCTCACAAGCCCTCCTGGGGCAGGTACCCTCTTCTCAAAGGGCTTCACTACGATGACTATCCAGCTTGTCGGGGCAATGATGATGAAGAGGACGATGAGTTAAATTTTTTCCACCAAACCATGAGCTGGCACAAGCTGCTTGGCCAAGTACAGTTGCTGAATGGCCTTCACAGAATAAGCAATTCATCTGCTTCTGCTGTCACTTACTAGCAGTGACCCAGAGTTTCCCTAAAGCCTCAGTTTTCACATCTAGCAAGTGGAGCTCATAATAGCTGGGCTTCCCACCTCGACCTCACAGACCACAACCTCACAGCTCTATGAGGCAGCACAGTGGGTTGAACAGTACCCCCCCCCCCCAAATTCTTGTCCCCCTGGAACCTCACAATGTGACCTTATTTGGAATTAGGGTCTATGCAGATACAATTAAAGTAAGGATCAAGATGAGATCATACTGAATTGGGGTGGGCCCTAACAGTGACAAGTGTCCTTATAAGAGACAGCAAAGGACACACAAACACAGAGAGAGGAAAACCATGAGAAGACGATGCACAGACTAGAGTGACAGAGCTACAAGCCAGAGAACGCTAGGTGCTACCTGAAACTGGAAAAGGTGAGGAAGGAGCCTCCCTAGGGCCTCTGATTTTGGACTTCAGGCATCTTAAGCTGTGAGAGAATAGATTTCTACTGTTTTAAGGCACCTGGTTTGTGGTCATTTGTCCTGGCGGCACTAGAAAAGGAAAACAGACAGGTGTGTTAGTACCTGCACATTACAGGGGAGAAAACAAGCTAAGGCAATAAGGTCACTTCCCGAGGCTCTCACAGCCCCTGTGCTACAGAGGCAGGATCTGAACTTTGTGTGCCAGGCTCCAGAGCCTTGTGCTCTTGGCATCCACATGCTGGCCTGCTGATGCCCACACACCGGCTCTTTGTCCAGTCTCCACTTGGAAGACACAGGAATTTACCCCATGGTATTGTTACTTCTAAAATCACCCCCTCCCCCCCAGGGTGCCTGGGTGGCTCAGTGGGTTAAAGCCTCTGCCTTCAGCTCAGGTCATGATCCCAGGGTCCTGGGATCCAGCCCCGCATCAGGCTCTCTGCTCAGGAGGGAGCCTGCTTTCCCCTCTCTCTCTGCCTACTTGTGATCTCGTTCTCTCTCTGCCAAATAAGCAAACAAATAAATAAAATATTTAAAAAAATAAAATAAATAAAATAAAATCACTCCCCCTTTCACTGAAGGAAATGGGAGGCAGCCTAAAAAACTTCATCTCTACCCCTCCTCTGGCCCCAAATCTATGGCCTGAGCAACTGATTTTCTTTCCTTCCTTTCTCTACCCTCCCTGTCTCCCTCCCTTCCCTGATTCTTGACTATGTAGACCCCTCAGTTTCACACTCAAGATCCCAGTCTAGCCCCAAACTACCTCTCCAGTTCTACCTCACCCCTCTTCTCAAACAAGCCCTTCCCCCAGTCAAATCCTCCCGAGGCATCCCTCACCTCCCTGCCTTGTTGTCCCCTCTCACAAGCCTCTCTTGGTCTAGAATGCCCCGTTCATTGCAGGCACACATCAGAAACCCACTCCTTCTTCAAGCCCAGGTTCAACTTCCACCTCCTCCCGGCACACCCAGTCAACAGCACACTCCCCTCTGACCATGAACATGCTTACACACAACATCCTTGAGTACTTGATCTGTGCTCAGGAGATCTAGGGGGCAGGGAAATGCAGTGATCTCACTATGTAGAAAGAGAGAGTGGGGAATCCTAACGAGAGTGTGGGAAGTGGGACACAGAGGAGGAAGCAGCAAATTCCTGCAGGAGAGGAAGGCCAGGGGATCGGACCCCACATAAAGGCGGGGGGGGGGGGCAAAGAGCACATGTTGTAGGAGACAGGAAATTCTGCATTACAGTATGGGGGAGACATGGGAAGAGGTTCCAGCTCATGGAAGGTTCATGTAAACCATTCTGAGGTCTAGATCCTGTCCACCTTAGTGTTCCAAAGTGTTGCCCCAGGACCCTACATCAGAATCACCCAAAGTGTTTGTTAAAATGTGAATTTTGGGATCCCCGCCCAGCTCAGTGGATGGGGCCCAGGACACCGAACTTTCAACAAGCTTCCTGGGTAATTTCAATGCACCTTAGTTTTCCAACCACAGAAGAGAGGAGGGTGGAGGCAGATTGAAGGATTTGAAAGGAATGCATCATGGACTGATCTGCTTTTCAGAAGAGATGGATAGAGCTGCTCTCCTATTTGTCTGTTTCAGTGCTACCTCTGTGGTAGACCCTTGGTGCCACCTAACTCAGCAACCATCCCAACTTCCTTCCTAAAAAAAAAAAGTACTGGGCTCAGAGAAGGGAGGCTCCACACCCAGCCCAACGGGAGAATCCTGATTGGACCCTTTTGTATAGTTCCCACTTTCCCAGACTCCTTTACAGCAAGAAATGACCACGCAACACTTGCGGTCCAGGAGGTACCGGGATAGTTTGCGTGGAGCCTTCTGGGAAAGGTCTGCCTCCTGTTAACACTGGCAGAGGTGAAAGAAACTCTGGCTATGCTGATCCTCCCGCTTCTAGATCGTGGGGGTGTGATGAAAGGCCATCTAATGACCGAGATGGACCAAGCCCAATAAGGAAAAGCTAATGTAGAGTGGATGGCAGAGTGGAAGGATGCAAAATCCTAGTTCTTGTGACATGGTGGAGTCACAGCCTCAAACCCAGACTGCCCCCATGCCCTGGCCACTCCCATTCAGCCCTCCACCAAGCCAAGACTTCTTGTCCTGGGACTATTAGAATGTAAATACCTCGAGGGCAGGGACCCTGTCTGCTGCCTGCACTCCCAGTGCCTTGAACATGCCCGGCACATAGTAGGTACTCAGTAAATATTTGTTGAGTAAGCTCTGAACAGGTAAGTAGATGACTTTACTGTTTATACCAGTCAATTGAGTCTTCTGTGGCTTGTAGCCAAGGAATCCTGACACAGTAACTTTTCTCTCCAGCCTGAGAACCTCCTGAGAGCAGGAAAGAGACTGAGCATTACTGAACAGGGCAAACCACAGCCTGGCACAAGGCCCACATTTAAAAAGCAGCAGCTATTTCTCAGAGGAGCCCCAGACACTGCCCTGAACCTGGTTTCAGGCGTGCCAGAGCTGGATGGTAGGGCCTGTTAGTTCCACTCATCCAGACCTGGGCTGAGAAGCCCCTGCGGCAACTGGTGAGAAGAGCTTAAGAACATTCACTCTGGGGGCGCCTGGGTGGCTCAGTCGGTTAAGCCTCTGCCTTTGGCTCAGGTCATGATCCCAGGGTCCTGGGATCGAGCCCTACATCACACTCTCTGCTCAGTGGGGGAGTCTGCTTCTCCCTCTCTGCCTGCTGCTCCCTCTGCTTGTGCTCTCTCTCGCTCACTCTCTCTCAAATAAATAAAATCTTAAAAAAAAATGCTCACTCTAGGGGCGCCTGGGTGGTTCAGTGGGTTAAAGCCTCTGCCTTCGGCTCAGGTCATGATCCCAGGGTCCTGGGATCGAGCCCCGCATCGGGCTCTCTGCTCAGCAGGGAGCCTGCTTCCTCCTCTCTCTCTGCCTGCCTCTCTGCCTACTTGTCATTTCTGTCTGTCAAATAAATAAAATCTTTAAAAAAAAAAAATGCTCACTCTGGATCCCCTACACCATATGATGCCCAGGGGCTACACCAACTGCCCCGAGAGGGTGGGAAGCTGGCAGCAGTTTTGCCACTAGATTCTTCTCGAGGTGGAAAGAACGAACTTCTGAGAATAGCTAGACCCAACCTCCACACAAGTCATGAATTTTCAAGCCATGGTGGTCAATCTAATCCCAAGTGTGGCAGCCCGAGAAGATGAGAAACCAGGAGTGAGGCACAGGGCATCAGCAACTTCACAAGACAGGACTTCCAATGATCTGGTCCCACCCCCTTGCTTCACAGATGGGAAAATGAGATCCAGGGAGAGTGGGCAACTTGCCCCATGGTAGCCAGTGAGCAATGGCAGTGTCTTAACTGTGAACTTAGTCATTTTAATCTTTTGGGAAGGGGCAAAGGGAGGAAAGACTCCCAAACAGGCTCCACATCCAGCATGGCGCCGGACAGGGGGCTCAATCTCACAACCTTGAGATCATGACCTGAGCCAAAATCCAGAGTTGGAAGCTTAACTGACCCAGCCACCCAGGAGCCAAGGTGATTTTATTTTATTTTTTAAGGATTTTATTTATTTATTTGACAGAGACACAGTGAGAGAGGGAACACAAGCAGGGGGAATGGGAGAGGAAGAAGCAGGCTATTCACCGAGCAGGGAGCCCGATGTAGGGCTCGATGCGGGGCTCGATCCCAGGACCCTGGCTGGGATCATGACCTGAGCCAAGGGCAGATGCTTAATGACTGAGCCACCCAGGTACCCCCATCCTCCCAGGTGATTTTAATCTTAAGAGGTTTAGGGATGAGCATCAGAGAAGGGATCCTCTCAAATTCTGCTAATTGGCATGCAATTAAGAACAAATATTCATAGATCCACTTTTCTGAAGAAGGTCCATAATGTTCATCAGGTTCTCCAGGGGCTCTAAGACTAAAGAAGAGAGAGTAGAAGAGGCTGGGCCAAGGTCACATCATGAGTCACAGCAGACCTGAGACTACCACCCGTGTCCTAGATTCTTAGTCACTGCCCTACACTCTCTCTCCATGGGAAAGGTCATTTTCTTTAGTGCACCAGTGGTTCAATAAACCAGTGCACCAGGTGCGCCTAGTCAGTAGGAAGACCATGGTTTCCAACAGCAGGAGGCTCTGCTGTCCTGTGGGCACTGCCCATGGACACAGAGAACTACGGAAGATCATGGAACTGCACAAGAACGACTCACTCCTGAACTGTACCCTCTGGGTACATCACGTAACATCACGTAAGATGAAGGCCACAGATCCATGACCTCCAGAACTTAAAAACATTTCTAGTAAGATCCGCTCTGTTCTTTGGTTCAGACCGTTGATGCAGGTCACGCTCAAGTCTTCCATAGGTTTCCACAGACTCCACTGGGCACCACGCTAGCTTTGAGAGAGTCAGCTCCCGAAGCAAATGACAAACTGATTGAACACAACAGCAAAGTATGAAAATTAATTGAGATATTTAATAGACAGTGCAAACCATAATTTCATCTGAATATAAATGTATGCACATGTTTCCAATGAGTTATCTATCAGTTATCACAAACAGCAACAAGGACCTTAGAGCTATGTTAGAAAAATGTATAGCTGGGATTTAACTCTACAATCTCACTTGCTCTCAAGAGAACACCATCCATTTCGAATCAGTGTCACAAACTCCAAAAGACCAGGGGAGGAGGAGAGAGGGGTGGGCAGAGTGGTAAACACAGGGGCCAGTACACAGGTGATGGACGGAAATACAGTTCTCAAGGAAACCAAAGGCAGATGCATTATTACAGCTAAAGACAAGGAAAAGCCTATGGCTTTTTTAAAAAACTTTTCTGCCAGTACCATACAAGTCTTACAAAGAGATGTGCGACAAGTCAACTGACTTAAAAGGACAGAGGCTACATTTTCAGATCATTTCAACTGCAAACGGTCGACCCATTCCATTGAGGTTCAGCAGTGGAGTTAGCGTAGTCCAGAAGCTCAATGTTGGATTTGCAAATACAGTTTATTTTACAGAAATTCAACATTATAAACAGCAGGCACCTCCCACCCTACCCACCCGCCCCCCTCCCCCTTCCCCGTCCCGCTGGGTGCAGACCATGCTATGCAGAGAGTGAGCAGTGACGCGGCCCTACTGCTTTGGAGGGAGACTCAGGAGCGATGGAACCCGCCTGCACCATGTCCTGCCTGCCCCGTATACGCACACGCCTGCCCGCTGCACAGGCCACCAGAGTCTGTCTGGGCCCAGCCTGCACTGGACCAGTTAAATGGATCCAGCCCAATTCTCCAATTCCTTCATGTCATCCTCTTCCTCTTCCTTCTTCTTGGCTGTGTGAAGACAGAAAAGGCTATTTAGGACAGCTGGGTACAAAGATCTCAACACTTTCTGGCTGGGTGTGGGCTGTGCTACACCGAAAACAGCCCTGCCCTTGCACCCAACCTCACCCAGCTTCATCGCCAGCCTATCAGCAACTGCTTCTCTGTGCCTGAAAGCTGCAACATAAAACTCCAAGATAAGGCACAGGTCCCCGGCACCGCCCCTCCTCCAGCATCCGGGCCAGGCAAAACAAGGAGATTTACACTGGGAGTCCGTCAGAATTCGTCCCAGAGCATTCAAGGAGGGGGAAATCAGGAAGAACCCCAGAGGAGATCTAATCCTTGCCAGCACTCCCCCTCCACCTCAAGAGGCTTGAACCACTTCTCTGCACCCACAGGCGCTCCTTAAACAGTGTTTGGACCCCCTTTGCCTGAACCCACCACAGGCTGCTGACTCAACTTGAAGAGCCATTTCTTCTTGATATGTGGGAGGGTAAGAGCGACTATAGCCTCGTTACACTGCTCCCCAGGCTCTCTCTCCATGCCAAGTCAAACTTCTGTACCTTTTCTAGAAGTTTGGTGTGGAATACTTCCACCCAAGGGTGAAATAACAGAAGAGGGAGGGAGAAGAAGGAGCAGGCAGAAAGAAAGGAAGGTCTTATAGAACCAGGGCTCTAAAAAAGCCAAAGATGTTTCCTTCCCACACTGGCTGCCCCTGAGACCCCAAGTTTTTGCAGGTGTGCATAGCACAGGATATCAGACAGGAACCAAGAGCTGTCCTGGAATTAAACTCTCACACCTTCTCCTAGTGCCTAGAACTATCTCTTGTTTGGTGACATAGGAAAAAATCATTCTGGAATAGTAGTTCTCAAATAGGGGGTGATCTCCCCACACCCTGCAGGGGACATGTGACAGTATCTGGAGATCTTTTTGGTTGTCACAACTTGGGAGAGACAGAGCCCAGGGGTGCTTGTGAACATCTTCAGTACATAAAACTACCCTCCCCCAACCCAAAGAATTACCAGGCTGTGTCAATAGTGCCAAGGTTAAGAAACCCTGTTCTATAGAGAAACTAGGAAAAGACAGGTGATGCTGTCTCCATGGCCATCACAACAGATCTGTGATTCTCATTCCTGGGCAAACTCAGAACCCAAACTGAGGCCAAGCAACCTCAAGATTACCCACTACATGGCACTAAGGGTATGTCATGACAGGGTAAGAAGTACTCACTGGGCTTTGATGGTAAGGTTATAGAGGGAACATTTGGTAGAGGGACTGTTTCGGGTCCACTGATTTCCAGCAAATTCTTGTCTAGTTCCTCCTGTTCTAGTTCTTCTAATTCTGCCATGAGCTCATCCTGGTAAAGGAAACAGAAGAGTGAGAGAGATGTCCCTGGGACTCCTACCCCCTGCAGCAGTCCCACTTTCCTGATGACTCAGAGGACACACACCCCTTCTAAGAAGATCAGAAGGGAGATGAACTCCAGGTCCACACTCTGACTCAAACCCTAAACATGGTTCTACTGGTGAACATAATACACTATCCAGCAGTTATAGAGTCTCCACCAGTGTCCCACACTAGCTGTCAGCATTTTGAGAGGAGGGATTGCATCTTTTCATTCCTCTTTATCTCAGAATTGGGTACATTCAGTGAATGTTCAGGAATATTTGCTGAATTGAAATTAACTTGACTAATCCCTCAAATTTCAGTCTGAAAACATGGAAGACCCTTGTGCTGGAAGCCAAGTCTAAGAGCCACAGGCGGTTTTCTCAGCTATACCGTGGGAATCAGATAGCACAAAGAATTAGGTTCAGTGGAGAGGACCGTACCTTCAGCGGACTCAAATCTAACACGGAATGAAATATCTTCAACAGGGCCTATTACTGTATTTTAAAAACCCAAGACTCAAGATCCCAACTGCTACAGCAGAAACTGGTAGGTGGCCGAGTTCCAGATGGATCCCTCAGGGGTCAGGTATAAATACTCCTTCCTTGGCTTCATCTTTACCTCAAATCAGGGTTGCCCAAGGGCAAATCCTGTAACCTTCTACAAGGAACAGTCACCTCGGCTGCCCCAGCTCCGAGCCCAGGGTCCCCCTGAGATGTGTAAGGTAATTATTTACTGAAACCAATTACTGACCTGAAACCTGCTGAGAGGTCCCTATGGAGAGCCCTTTACTCAACCTAAACTTCTATCTCAACGAGTGAAAGCTGTTTCTCAAAATCTAGAATTAGGGAAAGTTAATACCATGCCCTATTTATGTCCAAGACTCTGGAGGAATGAAAACTGGTGATTTCCCAACCGAATACACCCTGCCGGAGAGCCTTCAACAGCACATCGAGGGGCAGCCCACGTGTCATTTGTGAAGCTTATGTGAACCACTCACCTCATCAAACTCTTCTCCAAATCCTACAGGTTTTGAAATAGCTGTTGAAATCTCCTCTGCAAGTTCTTGCTGGTCAGCAATGTCCTGCATTAACTCATCAACTTTATCGATGTCCCTTTAAATGAAATGGACAGATGTCATAATGGACAATCAGTCTTTTTAAGGAGGGTCTACGAGGCAGGAACAGAAACCCCATGCACACAATCTGCTTCCTAACCCTACCCTCTGTAATTATTTCCTGTAAGGAATTACTTGTCTTTATTATCTTTCTCCCCCTTTTAAAAGAGAATCACAGAATCAAGAGGACAGAAGTGTTCTTAGACATCATCCAGTCCAATGCCCTAAGGAATGAGGCTTAGCAAAGTTAGAGACCATATTCATGATCTCTCATGTAAGCTAGTAATAAACACGTCAGACGAGACTACAGGACTTTAACTCCTGGGCCAATAGCTCTTCAAGCTCAAAGGCAATTCTGGAAAAAAAAAAAAAAAAAGGCAATTCTGTAATGGTACAGGGAGAGAGAAAATCACAAACCACAAAATACAGCTGTGCCACTTGATAGGTCCTTCCTATCTACTCAAATCCACTTATGGGTTCTCCCAAAAGAAAGGCAAACATGCAGAATTACTTCCTATGCACTGTCAATCTTCTAAACATACAATTAATCAGTGTAATACATACACATATGCTTCAAAGCATGCACAGTAGTTTGCTGAGATGAGCTCTGTGCTTGGCATCTTGGAGAACATAGAAATGGAGCAGACATGGACCTAACTTAGGAAGCTCAGTCCAATGAACATCTACCCTCAGATAACACCTCACTTATTTAAAGGCTACTTTTCTAGCAACCCCACATTTCTAGAGCAAAGATGAGCAGACTTTCTCTGTAAAGGACCACCAGGAAATATCTTAGAATTTGTGGGCCAGGGGCGCCTGGGTGGCTCAGTCATTGGGTGTCTGCCTTCGGCTCAGGTCATAATCCCAGGGTCCTGGGATCGAGCCCCACATCGGGCTCCCTGCTCTGTGGGAAGCCTGCTTCTCCCTCTCCCACTCCCCCACCTTGTGTTCCCTCTCTCGCTGTCTCTCTCTCTCTGTCAAATAAATAAATAAATCTTTTTAAAAAAAAATTTGTGGGCCATACAAACTGTCACGAACACTCCACCCTGCTATGTACCACAAAAGCAGCCATAGACAACATGTAAATTAATGGGTATGACTATGTATCCATAAAACTTTATTTACTAAAATAGGTGGCAGGGCCACAGGCTACGTTCTGCCAATCCCTAATCAAGAACATGGCTGAGTACCCCTGAAGAAGTAAAAATGGCTTCAAACACTCCTCAAATATATGCTGCCAAGTCCAAGCACTACAACAAATGCAGAATTTGTTCACGGGAGAGGCCCTCATTTGGAACCTAGTGTTACCCTAGCCTTTATAATTATAACTGTAACAAGGCTGGTCATCAATTTCTTAGGCCACTGTACATGAGAAGTAGCTACATAACGGAAGGATCGCTGAGGTCAGGAACACTGTTTTTTTTTTAAGATTTTATTTACTTATTTGTCAGAGAGCAAGAGAGCGAGCACTGGCAGACAGAGTGGCAGGCAGAGGCAGAGGGAGAAGCAGGCTCCCTGCCGAGCAAGGAGCCCGATGTGGGACTCGATCCCAGGACGCTGGGATCATGACCTGAGCCGAAGGCAGCCGCTTAACCAACTGAGCCACCCAGGCGTCCCAGGAACACTGTTTTTAATTTTTTTTTTTTTTAAGTAATCTCTACACTCAAATTCACAACCCTGAGATAAAGAGTCACATGCTCTATTGATTGAGCCAGACAGGCACCCTAAGAACACTGTTAAATATGATAGCCAAAGACTGAAACCAAGAGGGGAGCCAGAAAATTCCAGCAAAAGCAGATTTAAGAACACAGAAATCCGAAGTCCTTGGATGCACCACGCTTTTCAGGACCCCTGACAGCATCAGGAAAAAGGACATGAACACTGATTCTAATCCCAGTTCTATCCAATCTCACCCATAACCTAGGGCAAGTCACCTCCCCTCTCTGGGACACAGCTTCCCCACCTTGATAATCAGAGGCCTAGATG
This sequence comes from Mellivora capensis, assembly GCA_004024625.1. NCBI lineage: Eukaryota > Metazoa > Chordata > Mammalia > Carnivora > Mustelidae > Mellivora > Mellivora capensis. The sequence continues at coordinate 44,720 of PISX010003913.1, forward strand.
AGAGGATTTTTTAAGGACCTTTCCAACTAGAAACTCTGCTCATCACAATAACCCTGAATTACTCAGAAATACTTTTCATTCCATGAAATCTACTTCTTTTTTTTTTTAAGTGGCTCCATGCTGGTTTCAAGCCCCAATGCAGAGCTTGAACTCACAACCCTGAGATGAAGACCTGAGCTAAGATCAAGAGTTGGACACTTAACTGACTGAGCCACCCAGATACCCTGAGATCTGCTTCTTCAGGCAACAAGGTACAAAATCCATTTTAAAAGGAGTTCCATGTGGTTTTGATTTGAATTTCCCTGATGGCTAATGATGGTGAACATTTTTTCATGTGTCTACTAACCATCTGTATATCTTCATTGGAAAAGTGTCTGTTCATGTCTTCTGGAAATTCATATCAAAACCACATTGAGATACCACCTTACACCAGTTACAATTGCAAAGATTAACAAAGCAGGAAATAAAAAAATGTTGGAGAGGATGTGGAGAAAGGGAACCCTCTGACACTACTGGTGGGAATGCAAGTTGGTGTAGCCACTTTGGAAAACAGTAGGGAGATTCCTCAAAAAATTAAAAATAGAGCTAGCCTATGGCCCAGCAATTGCACTACTGGGTATTTACCCCAAAGATACAGATGTAGTGAAAAGAAGGGCCATATGTACCACAATGTTCATAGCAGCAATGTCCACAATAGCCTAACTGTGGAAAGAGCCAAGATGCCCTTCAACAGACGAATGGATAAAGAAAACGTGGTCCATATATACAATGGAATATTACTCAGCCATCAGAAAGGATGAATACCCAATTTTTGCATTAACATGGATAGGACTGGAGGAGATTATGCTGAGTGAAATAAGTCAAGGAGAGAGAATCAATTATCATATGGTTTCACTAAGGAGTAACATGAAGGACATTAGGAGAAGAAAAGGAAAAGTGAGTTGGGAGAAATCAGAGGGGGGGACGAACCATGAGAGACTGTGGACTCTGAGAAACAAACTGTGGGTTTTAGAGGGGAGGGGGGTGGGGGAATGGGTGAGCCTGGTAGTGGGCATTAAGGAGGGCACATATTGCATGGAACACTGAGTGCTGTACATAAACAATGAATCTTGGAACACTACATCAAAAAAGATGTATTTTATGGTGACTAACGTAACACAATTAAAAATAAAAGGGGAGTTTCAAAAAAGAATGCAAATTAAAGCAAACTTGGGTGTTTGAATGGATAAATCAAAGGGTCGCCCAAGGCCATGTCCCGGGATTGAGGCCCTGCCACACGGGTGCCCCCCCCCCACCAGTGGGTAACCACGTACATGTTGTCGTGGGCAGCCTTCATGGCCTTAGCAGCATAGCCCATGTTCTTGAGCACCTCGGTGTTGGTATTGGCATTCTCCAGGGCCTCCCGCTGAAACTCGATGGTGGACAGTGTGCCGTCGATCTGCGCCAGCTGCTTTTCATACCTCTTCTTGCGCTTCAGTGCCTGGAGGGCCGCTGCATAAGGGAGAAAACAGGGTTTCAGAGAGCCTGACACCAGAATATCCCAGAGTTCACTTGAGCCTTTGCCCTAATTGTAATCCATGCACCTCAGCTGGTGCCTCCACTATAACGCAAGGTTATTAGTCTCTTCTACACAAAGAACATATTCCATTTTCTAAGAAAACTACAAAATTCACATATTTCAAAGTGCAGCAAAGCACACAAGCTCAAGCTCACACTGTGTAACCACACCCCCACAAATCAAAGCACGGAGAGGCTCTGAGACAGAGAATGCGTTTTGAGGCCATAGTACTTTAGGTTCAAATCCCAGCTCACAGACTTGGGTGAGCTACTGAGTATAAGCTAAGTATAGCTTCCCCAACAGGTTCATTGTGAGAAGTGAGATGATATATATAAATATAGCACAACTTAAACATAGTGGACACTAAAAAACAATACCTCTAATTATTTTTTAATTTTTTTATTAAAGATTTTTTTTATTATTCATTTATTTGACAGACAGATCACAAGCAGGCAGAGAGAGAGGAAGGGAAGTAGGCTCCCCACTGAGCCAAGAGCCCGATGTGGGGCTCGATCCCAGGACCCTGGGATCATGACCTGAGCTGAAGGCAGAGGCTTTAACCCACTGAGCCACCCAGGTGCCCCAACACCTCTAATTATTATAAAGCAGCTTTAAAGTATCATTTTATGCTAACTCAATTATAAAAACAATAAATAATAACTATACCAGATACTGGATAAGTTAGGGTTAAATGCCCCCTCACACAAAGCTGACAACTGTAAGTTGATATACTGACTCTGAAAAGCAACATGGCAACACATAGCAACAGCCATAATGATGTTCCTGCCCTATGACCCAGTAATCTCCTTCTGGAAAAGTATTCAACAAAAGCAAAAATTCTCATGCCCAAAGATGGTTACTGTAGCATTCTCTATCATAGAAAACAACACAACTAAAATAAAGTCAGAATTCCCTGCCAGGGACAAATCTAGAGTCTGACCATTTAGCCAAGTCAATATCATCATCTATCTATGCTTCCTGGCATGTTAAGGCTGGAGAAATCATCTTGTTCTTAGATCCAGTCAGGGCAAGCAATCTGACCAAGGTGAATCTGTGGTAGAGCAGGAGCCAAAAGCACATCTCCCTACTCAAACCCAAGGTGCCTTCCCTTGCCATCTCAATTCCCTTCTTGGCACCTAAAGGTATCTTTAGTACATATCTTAGATGGGTATCAAAGCCAGAATGAATGGGACCCTACTTGGCCTGGACAGCACTAGTCTTCGACACGGACAAACACACATAGGCACCCCCCGACACATGCTCCACCATGTCCCTGAGCTCCAGACCAGAGCCATCCCCATCTCTGGCAGGCTTTTAAAGACATGCAATCATCTCCTTTACAGGGCTGTGGTTTCTCCATACATCACATGAATAGGTACCATGCTCCTTCTACTCATGCTTCCTGTTAGCCTAGGACTGCATCCTAAGAACCACCTGCCAAGGGACTGCACGTAAGCAGTCCATTCTTCCTCTAAAATGAGCAAATAAAACCACTAGGAAAATTCTTCTAGCCAAAGGATAAAACAAGCTAACGAGAAACTGCAAAAAATCTGAAGAACAATGAAATGTGCCTCCTTAAAAGTTGACAAGACAGTCAACCTACTATCTCCCTTGATCCCTATGTGAATGGCCTATGACCTCAAGAAGTCCAACCCGCAGTCACACCTAGGGGTCCCCAAGACTCCTTACTGAACACCTTCACCTGCTAATTACTAAGTCATACATGCTATGGAAGTACCTCACAAAAGAGAAACGCTTAAGGTAGAGATGGCCACCCTTTTTAGCAGATGAGGAAATAGTTTCAGAGAGGTTATGTAATTCAGGTCACCAGGTGGTAAGTGGCAGAAGGAATTAAGCCAAGGGTGGAACCCCAAAGTCCATGCTCTGCCATTCTAACTATTATGCCTTCCACTTAATGAAAAAGGCAGGATCCTGCCCTGGAGAGGTCATCTGGTCCAGTAGGGAGTGGATCACAGAAGAGGGAGTGCAAACCCAACTATGTCATTTCTTTGCTTAAAAACCCTCAGCACTTGGGGCGCCTGGGTGGCTCAGTTGGTTAAGCGACTGCCTTCAGCTCAGGTCATGATCCCAGGGTCTTGCGATCAAGCCCCGCATCCGGCTCCCCTGCTCAGCGGGGATCTTGCTTCTCCCTCTGCTCTGCCTGCTGTGTCCTCTCGCTATCTCTAATAAAATCTTAAAAACAAAACAAAACAACAACAAAAAAAAACACTCAACAGCTCCCTGTACCCACATGACAAAGCCTCCACATGGTTGAATATGACCAGTAAAATCCTGCAAGGGACTGAGATTGTCACCACAGGCTGGGTTCTGGGAGACCTTTGGCATTGACCATCATGGCAGAGGGAAGATGTCCTGGTACGTAAGTGCTCAGGGCCTGGGGTTTCTTCCTTGTGCCTTCCTTGGTGTTGTGTTGCCTTTCCACAGAAACAAACTCAGACATATCCTAATCAACAAATGATTCTCAAGTTTTCTTTCTTTTCTTTTCTTTTTAAAATTAACATATAATGTATTATTTGTTTCAGGGGGATTCTCGGGTTTTCTTAGGTCAATGTCGCACAGCGCCTCTTTCCCAGGTCCACCTCCTCAGCCGTCCTCACCACCCATGCCATAGCCCAGTTTATAAAAACTTCTCTGCCATGTTCATGAGTAAAGTATTTATACTTTATATATATATATATATAAAATAAATAAATTTAAAAAAAATTTTAAAGGGACGCCTGGGTGGCTCAGTTGGTTGAGCGGCTGCCTTCGGCTCAGGTCATGATCCCAGCGTCCTGGGATCAAGTCCCACATCGGGCTCCTTGCTCAGCGGGGAGCCTGCTTCTCCCTCTGCCTCTGCCTGCCACTCTGTCTGCCTGTGCTCGCTCGCTCTCTCTCCCTAACAAATAAATAAATTTAAAAAAATTATATATATATATATAAATAAAACAAGGTGTCTGCCTGCCCGCTGTGTGGTAAGCAAGCAAGATGGCTATGGCAGTCTCATTCACCTTCTCATTTAATCTTCCTGCACCCAGGCATGGGGCAAAGACCCCAGATCTATTACTAACAAAGATACTGGGGATCAGAAAGGTAAAGCGGCTCATACAAGTCATACTGCTGTTATATGGAGAGGGGAGGGCTCAACCACTGTCTGTGTAAACCCTCAGGTCTCTGCTCCTCCCACACAGGCTCAAAATGATGTCAAGTGACACTGGAACAGTCCTCAAAAATGAACGAGGAGATGACCCACCTGCCTTGCTTTTCAGTGTCTTGAGTGTACCAGGAGCCTTGACTTTATATAGTCAGCTACATTCTGATTTTTGTTTTTTTCTTCTTTTTTCAAATTTCGTTCTTGGGGTGTTTTTTCTTTCTTTTTTTTTGTTCCCCCAGCCCAAACCCTTGTGTAGAGGGCTGACTTTCAATAAATCACAGAGGGAGCTGCTCTGCTTTGTATGAAACCCCAACCCAGAAGCAGGGTGTCTATGAATGCTTTAGCACCAGGTTCCCCATACATTCTGACTTTTAAAACCAAATTTATTCTTTCCCTATTAACATATGAGATTTAGAACTGCTTTAATTTATTTTTCTAATACATTTTTTTAAAGGAAACCCAGCCCCCCCCCCTTTTTTTAAGATTTTATTTATTTTTAGGGCACCTGTGTGGCTGCCTTCAGCTCAGGTCATGATCCCAGGGTCCTGGGATCCAGTCCTGCATTGTGCTCCCTGCTCAGCGGGAAGCCTGCTTCTTGCTCTCCTACTCCCCCTGCTTGTGTTCCCTCTCACTGTGTCTCTCTCTGTCAAATAAATAAATCAAAATCTTAAAAATTTTATTTATTTGAGAAAGTGTACGCGTATGTGCGTGAGCACATGAGTGGGGGGAGAGGCAGAGGGAGAAGCACACTCCTTGCTGAGCAGGGACCCCAATGTGGGACTCAATCTCAGGGTCCTGGGATCATGACCTGAGCCAAAGGCAGAAGTTTAACTGACTGAGCCACCACGGCGATCATGACTTGAGCCAAACGCAGACGTTGCAACGACTGAGCCACCCAAGTACCTCTAATACATTTTCAATTAGCAATGACTCCTTGTATGCCAATCTTACGTTTCTCTGATCTCCACATTACTTCTAAAATTCCCCAAGTAATAAATGATCTGACAGCAAGTACCCAAACATATCAGGGCATTAAGCAAGAGTCCCCCCATCAATGAAATGTTTATATTATTCATGTTTACAGACCAATAAAGAGCACAATGGCTGGTACACAATAAGTGCTTCATATATATTAAACTGAACCTCTAATTTCATCTGTATTTTGAGTTTTTCATGTATTTTATGCAGGGTTCCTCATGTGTGGTACACCCATATTTTATCTCCTGTGTACCTCTGACTCAAAGGAGAAATGATAATGTCTCACTGAAACACTAGCTAAAACAATCATTTGGTAGGATTCTTTCCCTGCATCCCTCCTGGCCCATAAAACAGGAACTTTTGGAAGCACCTGCCCTTTCCTCCATCCTCACCGTGAGGTGTGCTCTTGGAGAGGAAGAAAAGAGCCTGAGCAAACAGCCTGGCCCTCTAGGACTTCCCCCTCCTGCCTGCAAGGTTCACACGGTCTTCCTCTCCATGCAGTGAACTCTCCAGGATGGTACCTGGCAGGGACAGTTGATTCATTTACCCCAATCTAACTCCTCTGTGTATTTCTCAACTAGTTAAGAGCTCTAAAAAGAAAGGGTACACTATCATTTTCTCCCTTCATATGTGGGTCATGAGTGATCTTTTTCTGCCCCCAAAAAGATTAATTTATTTTAGTGGGGGAGCAGCAGAGGGCCAGGGAGAGAAAGTCTCAAGGAGACCCTCACAGAGCGTGGGGCCCAATGCAGGGCTCGATCTCACGCCCCTGAGATCCACACCTGAGGTGAAACCAAGAGTCTGCACTTAACTGTGCCATCCAGGTGCCCCTAATGTAATCTTTACATACAGAGATCACAAGTAGGCAGAGAGGCAGACAGAGAGAGAGGGGGAAGCAGGCTCCCTGCCAAGCAGAGAGCATGATGCGGGGCTCGACCCCAGGACCCTGAGATCATGACCCGAGCCGAAGGCAGAGGCTTAACCCACTGAGCCACCCAGGTGCCCCTAATGTAATCTTGAAATTAGAGGTGCCTGGGTGGCTCAGTGGGTAAGCACCTGACTCAGCTGTGGCTCAGGTCCTGATCTCAGGGTAGCAGGATCCAGCATGTGTTAGGCTCTGCACGGAGCATGGAGCCTGCTTGGGATTCTCTCTCTCCCTCTGCCTCTGCCCCTCCTCCTGCTTGCGTATTCTCTCTCTCTCTCGAAATAAATAAAATCTTAAAAGAAAAAAAATATTAGACATGAAGTCACCACTTGGGGACAAGGATATGTATAAACATAAATATTATTTTTTAAAGATTTTTATTTATGTATTTGACAGAGACACAGTGAGAGAGGGAACACAAGCAGGGGAAGTGAGAGAGGGAGAAGCAGGCTTCCTGCTGAGCAGGGACCCCCCCCCACCACCCCAATGCAGGGCTTAATCCCAGGACCCTGGGACCGTGACCTGAGCTGAAGGCAGACACCTAATGACTGAGCCACCCAGGCACCCCTGTAAACATAAATATTCATAGCACCTGAACCTGTCTATATTTTAGAAAAGTGTGGCAGAGTGGTAAAGTATAACTTAGGGCAAACTAAAGGAGTAAAATGCCACTCTTCCTGCATACTGTTACACTTAAAGTGATATATCATCCATCCCAACCTTATTTCTGACCACAGGAATTTACTTCTATATGTAGCCAAAGTTTAAAGAAACAAGCCCTGGGATGTCTGGGTGGCTCAGTCCGTTAAGCACCTGCCTTCAGCTTGTGTCATGATCCCATAGTCTTGGGATCAAGTCCCACATCAGGCTTCCTGCTCAGCAGGGAGCCTGCTTCTTCCTCTCCCTCTCCCCTCCCTCTCCCTCCCTACTACCCCTGCTTGTGCTCGCTCTCTCTCTTAAATAAATAGATAGATAGATAGATAGATAGATAAATAGATGGACGAGCCCAATGTTTTACATAAATACATGCTGGTTCTTAGTGTTTTGCCTTATACGTCTCCAAATTCCTGATGGTTGGGTCTAAAAAAACAAGTACTGGGCTCTTACTACAAGAAAAAAAAATATAACTGTGTGAGGTGCTAGATGTTAACTAAACTTATCTTGGTAATCATTTCACAATACATACATATACCAAATCATTATGTTGTATGTTAGCTAAAACTAACATAATGTTATGTCAATTATCTCTCAATAAGACGGGAAGAAGGAATGAAAAAAATAAAAACAAGTACTGGGTTAACAAGGAGTTCATCTAAACCAAATATTCAAATAGGTATCCAAAGAAATTCCTTTCCTGTCAAAGGACCCCAGTGTCATTCATAAACACGGTGGCTTTAACAGCTGCAATCTAACTCAGGCCAACAGAAGTTAAAGAGGTTGCTTTTAGATGGAAAAAAATAGTCCTTGGAATCTCCATATTTAATTATGCCTTTGCCAGTTCCAAGAGAGTAATTACAGCAGCAATTACAGAATCTAATAACCAGCTTTATTGGCTCTGAAAGCTGAAGCAAAAACAACTCCAACCATGTTGAAATAAACATTGGTCTCCAGACAGTTGCTTCATTAGACACTCTAAACAGCTATTTGGAGGAATAATACAAAAGAGATACCCCATGAAACAGAGAGACCAGTTGAAAAGACATTCAACCAGGACTGGAAACTCCTTCTGCAAGGCACCTGTTAGTGACTGTACAGAAACCATTTTCAGAGATCACACTAGTTCAATACAACTAGCTAGAATGCAGGCAAAGGCAGACTTGACTTCTCTTTGAAGAGTTGCTGCGGAGGGCAAATTTGCCTGCCCTGGTCTGGGGGCATTCAGGAGAGGAGCCACGAACCCAGGGCATCTCAACAGATCCCAAAAATCATTAACTGTACATTCACGACTAGTACAGAGAGATTTAGGCAAGGAGGGCCCAGTGATATCCTCTCACTGAATGAATGAATGAATGATGGTGTCCTTTCAAAGACCCAATATTCTACACCTGAGTTCATCTAGCAGAAGATACAAAGACTAGAAGGGAAGGAGGAGGATGCCATTCCTTTCCCACTCTCAGCACACAGCAAACATAAACACACTCCAGAGGACACTTACACACAAATGCAACAGTAAGTGGGAATTCTGAAGAACACTCAGCAGCCTGGCCATGGCAGGACACTGGCAGGCAGGCAGCTGAGTGAAGCTGAGGGAGACCCCGCTTTGCCTGCATCTCGCAATCATTCAGATGTTCCCGCTCATCATGCCCGTGAATAAACCTCAGGATGTTCAGGGTACCCTCAGCCAGGAGAACCACATCTGGCCTTCAACCAATAGTCGACCCAGCCACTAGTCACTGTGCTGGGGTCACCTGTCATCTGTCCTATGTATGTGGGCAAGAAAAGACCCAAAGTCAAAACAACCAAGTTCATCACCAATGTCAAAGAAAGCCATTCTCCTTCACGGATGGTTATTAGTAAGCATCCCTGCACCACACGGCATCAGATGTCCTGCCAGACCCTGACTAAATGAGTTACAACTCTAGCATCAAAAGGGGGAAGGGTGTGCACCTGAAGTATTCTCGGAGATCCTGAAGTCTAACCTGTCTCATGAGGTGACTGAGGAAAAACGATGCCCAGAAAAGGTAAACACAGCTTGCCAGGATCACACCTCAACTCTCTTGTCTCCAAATTAAGTTGCTACAAATAAATTAGCAGTTCCCCACCATAAGTAAAACAGTTCCCAAAGCTCTTTCATCCAATTGCCCAACCCTGCCCTTTGCAAATCCCGTTTAAAAGCTCATGCTGACACATGAAAGAACCAGAAAGCTACCAGTATTCTCTCCGAAGTTCCCAGTTAGAAGAAAAAGAAAAAAGAATGGAAAAGAGGTCCAAGATCTGCCTGGTTCCAGAATACTTTCCCTAAATGGATACTGTTGATCCTGTCCACAGTTTCAGAAGATACGGGCAGGGGCTGGGCTCTCATTTCTCTACCCTGTATGTAAGTGGCATGGGGCCCTGGGTGGCTCAGTTGCCTAAGCATCCAACTCTTGGTTTCAGCTTAGGTGGTGATCTCAGGGTGGTGGGACCAAGCCCTGAGTCAGGCTCTGCACTCAGTGTGGAATCTGCTTGATATTCTCTTTCCCTCTCTCTCTGCTCCTCCTGCTCATGCTCTCTCTCTAAAATAGATAATCTTAAAAAAAAAAAAAAAAAAAAAAAAGTGGCAGGAATAGCCTGGATCTAGAGGAGCTACAGAAAGGTCTTAGAAACCCAAATGGGCCTTCATTTAAGGCTAGGCAGAGGCTGTTTTGTGTCCATCCTCACTCAGTATCCCAAGGCCCACCTGTGAAAAGAGGGCCTCATCCTGCAAAAGCCTTGGAATGCTGTATTTATGGCCACACAGCTGAAGAGTGCAGGCGAGACGTGCAGACAGCATTTTTCAGAGCAGCCTCCTTCTCTGTGATATATCTCCCTGTTCTCTTAATTTGCTCTCCGTGGCCTGGAGCTAATGTGCTCCATTTAGAGATGGTAAAATAAGTACTTGTGTAAGACCAGGCAAGTAGAGTCTGAAACCCTGCTGACTTCATCAGCAAACACACAGGGAGTACAGAACTCGCTGCAAGGAAACATCCTAGAAAGAAAGAAGCCCCTTATCTGTTTAATGGGGACAAATATGAAAGAAATACGCCCCTCAATTAACAATCTAACAGTGTATCAAATCGCTCCAAGTCATTTAAACAACACATATAAAGTATGTTCTGCAAAGGTCAGATAAAAACATGTTAAGACACCTTCAAACAATCTTAGGAAATGCTGGGTCATGCCAAGTTAACATGGTCATTTAGGGAGTCCAGCCGTTCAGCTGTGAGTTTCAGTTCCATTATCAAGTAAACCCCGAGAAATTACTGAACCTCACTAATTCTCAGATAACAACACTCTAATATAATAATAAAAATACAGAGTTATTTTGAGGATTAAAATGAAATACATATGTGAAGCCCCTGGCACAGGGCCAGAACGGCCAAGTGCTCAGTAAATGCAGGTCACTGGTCTTACTATTAATTGTAGGACTTCTCAGAGCCTGTTTTAACAGAAAAGAACCACTACCATTACCGCCACCATGCCTTCCCCCACAAAAAGATAGCTTGGGGAAAAAAAAACCCAATTTAGAACCACCTTGATTAGTTAGCCAACATGAGCTTCACCATCCTTTGTCCCAGTTGATGTGTACAAGCACTGGCGTGCAGAGAAAAGAACACGGGGCTTGATGTCAGAATCCTGGCTCTGACACTAGCCTGGGGTGAGTTATTTAACCTCTTCAACAAATGGAAAAATGGGAGTGATTAGCACTACCCCAAAGATGAATGAGAAAAACAATCTCTCTGGAAATACTCAATAAATGTGAGCTTTCTCTTCATCCTGCCCACTTCTCGAACCTTCTGCCTTTCTCTCCTTGCCTGTGTCTGATGTTCTCTCTGAGGATCTCTGTATCTTCTTTTCCCTGTGCTGTTCCTGCTCCTAGCCCAATGTGTCTCTCCAAGACACAGTATGTATCTGTGGCATGGTGGAGAAAAACAGAATATAGAACAGCAGCTAACACTTACAAGGACCTTGCTGGGTAGTAGGCCCCATGACTGGCGCTTTATGTGTTCACTGGATCCTCCCAATAACCCTAGAAAGCAGGTACTGTTATTGCCCCCACTGGCAGGAAAATTGAGGCTCAAAGAGTTTATCACTTGCCCAAGTCATATGGCTAGACAGTAGGAGGCCTGAGATCAATGCCAAGCTGCCTATCTGCAAAGGGCGTATTCTTACTCCGCAGAGGAACATCTTCTGCACTGAGCAGGCAGCTGGCCTGCTTTTGCCTGAGCCTGGCGATCTGAGAGCGTCCCATGCCTTCCCCACCTAAAAGATTCCACAAGCTAGCAGTCTGGCACCAAGGGCACCCAGAGGCAGCTCAGTCTTCCCAGAAACACTTGACTAATTGGTAATCCATGAGGGTAGGCAGTAAAAGCCTTTGGCTGAAAAAAACAATTTTTTTCCCCAGTGGATTTTAAATTGGTTAAAAGTATATGCGATAAAATCCAACCATTTCATTAGCTCCTCTGCATTTAGGTTGATAATTCTACATAGCTGGGGAGACTGTAATGAGCTGTTTTCTGTTTTAAAGAATATCTTCTTCCCTCATGCCTGCCCTGTTATTTTCCCTAGGCCATAAGCTCCTCAAGATTGGAACCTACAGCTCTGTGCCCCCAATAGACTGATACACAGAAAAGAGAGGGGGTACTCCATAATGCCCAATTTTGCCCTGTCATTTCTCTGAGGTCAGTGGGCTATGCCCTCTGTCCTTTTACCCCGTAATGTCCTCTAGATCTTTTCCTAAGACCTAAAATAACCTTCTTTCTATATTCTAGAAGACCTAAGGACTATAGCTATGGGACCTTGGTAAAGTTTCTCAAACTTCTATCACTGGATTACCTTTTTTTTTCCTGTATTAACTCCTGTTAGGGTGCCTAGAACTCTAATTTTTTTTTAAGTAATTTCCACACCCAATATAGGGCTCACAACCTGAGATCAAGAGTCACATGCTTTACCAACTGAGCTAGCCTGGTGTCCCATGATGCCTACAACTTTAAAACCAGAGTCCAGGGGCTTGTTTAAGTAACAGTGAGCCTAGGACCTCCCCTTTGTGACTACATCTGAGAGGAAGTAGCAAGAGAGCCAGAGTAAGCAGAATATTGTTCCAGACTGGGCCAGTGGGAGTGGCGCAGGCCATGAAGAAGAACAGAAAATGGCTAAGAGAAGTCAGACCCACCGAGAGGAATAGTGCAAACAACTGTATGGCTGCCTCGTCTTGTTCTTAGAAGTGCAGCTGATAGCTTTCCAGTGCTTTGCTGCAGCTGGGCTCAATTTGGGCAGGAAGAAGAGGTGTTTCACTTCCCAGATACAGTAGGCATCCAGGGAGTAGCTCTTGTGACAAGGGAACTCAGGGCAAGGTGGGGGTAACTAGGATCCCAGGAAGGAAGGTAATCTGCCTTTAGTTATCAAGGGCCACAGTCAGACAGCTTGTGCTTTGGGATCCAAGGCCAAGGTTCAAAAAAAATTTCATTTAGACAGCTATCAGAAACTAAAACTGAGCACCTATGCAACCCAAAGATATGTCTTAGTTGTTCCATGTCTTAATACATAAATTTGAGTGTTACATATTTCACACACACAAAAATCCAGATTTAAAAAAAAAATCCAGATTTGTGGCTTCCTTTTGATAATGCAAATTTTCTGGCAACAATCCAATGGAACTAAGTAGTAGCTACCCTTTCAGAAGCACATACTGTCTAGTGCATCTCAGTGCCCACCACTGCCCACTCTCATATACATGGCAATGTTAATCATTTACATGTCCTGAGCATTCCATAATACTAGACATTAATCTTAGATCTGGAGGAAACTGTTATGAATTATCTGGGACAATCGCTTGCCTTCAGGCAGTTAAGGTTATTCCCAACTTAAAGACAAGCAACCAAAGGTTCAACAACTTGCTCAAGGTCATGAAGTTAGAGGTAATGGCCAAGAAAGAATCCAAGCCAGGTGACCTGTCCCCTGGGACAGTGCTCTTTCCACTACTCAGGGAGACTTGTGTCTAGACGGAACCTGAAATACGGGTCCCGTGATCCTGGATCTAGCTTCTTAATCTAAATCTGTCATGATCAAATTATGTCACTTAGCAAGTCCCTCTTAGGGCTCCGACCCCTCATCAAGGACATAGGAAGGGTGGATTAGATGCTACCTCTAAGGTGTTCCTCCAGGTCTAATACTACATGAACCTGTATAGTTCTAAAATTTCCAGTAACTGATTAAAAGAAACACTAAAGGCTTTTTCTGACTGACCCTGTGTGATCTTGAAAATGTAATTAACATCAATACACTCCATTTCCTGAGTGTTTCACCTCATCAAGTTTTTCCTGCCCAATAAAATTAGCAGTATCTCTTTTAACTGGTTTCACAAATTTGAATTAGAAAAATCACAGACTCCTTCTAGCCTCTGCACTCAGCTGCCCCAGCTGGGCGGAGGAAGTCAGCACTCATGCCCAACACTAGCCACAGATGTCATTCATATATGTCATTCAGTGAAAAGAGGTAATTACAGTTAGAAGGTAAAGCTAGATGTCCTCACTCTCCATTTCCCTATAAGCTCTGGCACGGCAGACCTCCTCTCTCTGAAATGCCTCTCTCCTGTTAAGTCTTAGAAGATACCCTAGAATCTGGCTCCCTGGCTCCCACAGTCATTTCTTCTTGGGTTTTTCTAGATCCTTTCTCTTCTTCTCAATTCCATGTGGTAGGATGGAGCTCAACCTTGATCCTGAGTTCTTTTCAAATATACCAACCTGAGTTAACACACCTGTTCAGAGCCTTGTATTTTATTCTTTCATTTAATCCTTACAATAAGGAATTAGTTTTGTTAGTCCATTTATAGATGAGGAGATTTGAGGCTGGAGAGATTATGCAACTTGCTAACCTCTCAAAGCTTGTTAAGAGTAAGGATCCAAATCCATATTCCTCCTGCTTCTAGCCGAGAGAAAATGGTGGGGACTGAACTTAACCTCCTACCTAAGAAAAATGAAACAACGGTTTGCAAGACACTAGACATCAGGTAAAAAAAAAAAGGTCAGCGATCCCTGAAAAATGGGAAATAAACTAGGTGACAACTGCCCTAGTTTATTGCTTTGAGAGTCTCCTAGGCCTCAGAGCCGGGAGAGAAAACCCAAGCAGAGCCTGGCAAGCTTCCCCAGGTGACAAGATACAGCTAAGAGTCTAGAGAGACCAAAGTGGCTACAGAGTCCACAGGAGACAAAGAGAGGACAAAGCTGGAGGAGGGGGAGGGACACAGAAAGAGAACACATAACACAAACTCTTGGAGATCTGCAGTCCCTTCAAGTATCCAGCAAAATGCTGATCAGTACAAGTGTGAAGAAATTATCTGAGGCCAAGGAAAGGATCACTCAAAAGGATAAGAGAAAAGTACCAGGTGCTCACATGGGGCTAGTTATAGCACCTGCCCCCTCAGCCATTCTGAAAAACCTCTTAATTCGTGGGGCTTTGGGTAGAGTATTCAGAAGGGTCTTGTCTCAATAGTAGGGAATAAATAGCCCTGCTTTGTGCCCACCTAACAAATTTTAAAAGCAGGACCCCAAACCAGAAATTGTTACCAACAAAATTAACTATGCCAAACAAAGCTTAAGAATATGGGAATACAGAAGTATCTAACACCCGATAAGGTAAAATTTCTATATGACACCCGATCAGATCAGGCAGAAGGAAAATGATACCAGATGAAAATAAAGCTCTACACAGAGGTATGAAGAGCACCAGAAAGGATCAATACATGATAACATGCAAGGCTCTTTAATTATTTAAATCTCTTTAAACAAACAAAAATAATGCAGTGTGGAGTTTATAGCATATGCAAAAGTAAAACATGACAACAACAGCACATAAGCCAGGAGAGAAGGGAGAGAGTATACTACTGTAAAGTTCAGATAGCCCATGTGAGGTAACAACATCCCTTGAAAGTACAATACAGGGGCACCTGGGTGGCTCGGGTTAAGCCTCTGCCTTCGGCTCAGGTCATGATCTCAGGGTCCTGGGATCAAGCCCCGCATTGGGCTCTCTGCTCAGCAGGGAGCCTGCTTCCTCCCTCTCTCTGCCTGCTGCTCTGCCTACTTGTGATCTCTGTCTATCAAATAAATAAATAAAATCTTAAAAAAAAAAAAAAGAACAATTTAACTATGTCTGGCCCTGGACCTGTGGTCTGGTCCCACCAGTGGAGTAAAAGCATTGACTGCACTCCTTCCCCCACCCACCAGATTCCAGGCTCTATCTCTTAGCCTGGCTTACTTGGGGTGATCAGGTTCTCAGCTAGGATAAAGAAAAAGCAGAGCCTGCCCCTGGTTTCCGTTCCCAGGCTAGAATGAAATGTTTCTTTTCCAGCTGGCTTTTCTCCCCCTGCTTCCAGCTGAATTCATGCCAACAAAAGCCCCCTCTGCCTGAACAAGCTCGAAAGCACCCTGGCAACTGAGATGACAACAGAGGTCTGGGGGCTGAAGTTGTTTGTGGGGAAGTGGTGAGAGGGGAATGCCAGCAGAAAAACACTAGGAAAAGTTTTTTTTTTAAGCAGGAGGGAAAACTGAAGCAGCATTTTCTCTTTTTAGAATCAGACAGACATGATCAGGTGGGTAGAGACAGATCACCCTCCTTGGCTGAATGGCAGCTTCCAAGAAATGGAGGGCAAGAGGAGTCACTGTAAGCTGGTGCCTTTCTGGCAAAGAACAGTCTTCTGTCCACAGAAAGACTGTCCACAGTCTTTCTGTCCACAAAAAAGGGAGGCAGAGAATCTCAGCATCCTGGAACCCTAATGCAAATTTCTATTTTCACAGTCTAAGAATGTGAACTCTGGGAGAAAGGGACTTGTCTTTGTATCTCAGTATTCTCGGGACATAGCAGCGAGGTGTTTGGTGAAGGATGGCTGGCTGGACAAACACACTTCTGGAAAGTAAATCCAACCTTGTCTGTACAGAGGAGGAAACTAAGACCCAGGGAGGCACAAGCAGAGTGTATGCTCTGTAAACACCTGGTGGAGGGTGGTCCAAAGATCAGAACTCAGGTCTTGAGTTCTTACCTACAAGCTCGGCCAGGGCTGGGAAAGAACGGAAGAACAGGAGCAGAGAGCTCTACCAGGGAGCAGAAGAAACGTGTAGGGGCAATTGTTTCCTGAGGATCAACTTCCGTGAACCAGAAGCCTCTACAAACAAACCTTGCCTCCCTGGCCCTAGAGTGGAGTAGGCTCGTGATCCAAGCTGGGCCACAGAACAGACCCCCCTCCCCCCATAGCTGTGACTGGTCTAGTCACCAGTACAAGACCAAACAGCCAATCAGATTCCACTTCTGGAATTTGCTAGGAGACTCCGAGTAGACCTGCCGAGATCCAAAGTTGTAAACAGGGCAGTTTGCATCCCTGGCCCAGACTCATGAGGAAGTAAGTGTGAGTCAACAAGCCGAAAGAGAGACCAGCTCCACCCCGCCCATTCCCATAGTCACATGTCAGTAAGTCCCGCTTCTGCAGCGTAAGCCAGTATGAGTTGGCATTTTGTCACCTGCAACTAAAACCAAACTGGCCAATTCAAGAAATGAAGCAGTTTAAAAAAAAAAAAAAAGGGCAGAGAAGCTGGAGTTTCTCAACTTGGAGGCCAGGATCCCTACCACAACCTGCAAAATTTCACCTCGTATGCGTGTAGTTTTGGGAGAAAACTGTACTTACTGGATTTTGAAAAGGGTCTGTGATTCCCCCAAAGAATTAAAAATGAGGGAGTTTGAGAAAAAGGAGATAGACATTCCTAAAGCCAGGGTCTCTTGATGAGGATCTATCAAGAGTTCCTGTTTGGTCCACCAAATCTGGATGTCTTCTTACTATTCCCATCTCCTAGCTCTGCTGGCCCCAGCTTTCCTTCATGCCTGCCTTTACTGGTGCAATAGCTTCTGCACAGATATTCCTGTCTCCAGGAAAATAACAGAACTAAAATTTCTTCTTGCTACTCTCTACTCCCTGCAACTTTTGTGCTGGGTTGTTTACCTCAAGTTCTCAACTGGATGAGCATACACCCTGGTTTTCCTGAGATAGTCCCTGCTGATACCTGCTGACCAGAGAAGTTATGACCTCTCCTTTCACTCTCACAAGTGTCCTGGTTTGGATGATCTATATACAGACACACTACCCCAGGAATTAGATAAGAACCTCCCTCTTCCTTTTTCTTCCCAGTCACAGATCCTGTCCCATGGTGGAGAGATACACACAGCAGAGGTTCTGAGGATCTAAGGGCAAAAAAAGAGGAGCACAAGGGTATCTCATGAGGACAGGGCCATTTCTTCCTCTGCATGAACCCTGCCAGTCCACCTGGGTCAGGGGGATTAGGTGGGAGTTTGGCTAAAGTCCTGTTTACACACACACATGTACTTCCTCATCACTGGGGGAACTTACCTCTTACAGCTACACTCAACCTCCCTGACTGAGGAGCTAGGCAGTTAACAATTCTACCTCCCCTCCCACAGCATTTACCGCCCTCCCTATGCTGGCGGACCTGGATCAAGACTGAAACATGAAAAGCAGCTTCAGCCTCTTCTTTAGAGGCTCAAAAAGCCTCTCTGCCCACAAATCTTCAGCCTAAGGCCTAACCCATAAGCACACCAAGGAAAGGGCCCGCCCTACAATCCAAGCAATCAGGACCTGGGAGCAAGTGGCCTATGTCCACTGTGGGGCCCTATGTTGGCTGTGTTTCTTGGAGGCAAAGGGATTATGTTGCATACTTGCTCATAAGGTTATGGGTTGAGCTCTATGAGCTGAGGGTAGGAGTTACCCCTCTCTACTTGTCACCAGTGGTCTTTCTAAACACAGACTTTAACATTCCACTCCCCTGCCTAGAAAAACCCTGTACTGGCTTTCATTCTCTGCAGCCTCCCCAGCCTTCCAGTTCTCCTCAAATGCTCTTCTCACCCTTCATCTGGCTCGCAATGATGGCAGGTCCTTGGGAAGTTTTTAAGTGATTGACTAGTCCCCTTAGAGAGTGAGATGAACCTTCTGGGGACAGTGACTGGCATAGAGGAGGTGTTCGAGCCCATGTGTCACTTGAATGAATGAGGAAGAAGCAATGTCTGCAGTCTAGTCAATCACTTAAAAACTTCCCAAGGACCTGCCATCATTGCTTCTCCACATAAATGCTCCTCCCTAGATCTATTAATTGGGTGATCATGGGCAAATCACTTAATCATTCTGAGACTCAGGGTCCATACATATAAAATAAAGATAATAACATCTGTAATCTCACTGGACCACTGTTAAGGAAACAAGGCAGCACATGCAAGGCAACTTGAATGGTACAATACCTGATCATAGATCCTCAATAAATCTTCATTCCCTTCTCCTTCAATAGCAAAAGAATGTAATGGAAACTGAGAAAGCCAAGTAGTTTCCCCAAAATTGCAGTTAGTAAGTGATAGAGCCTGAATGCAAATCCAGTTTGTCTGACTCCAGGTCTTATTATGATTATTACTCCTGTTTTACAGGTGAGACCAAATAGTATCTTGATAGCAGACATCAAATTTAAGCACTCTTCTGCTCATGATTAATTTCGGCCAAGGGGCTCTGGGTGGCTCAGTCAGTTAAGTGTCTGCCTCCGGCTCAGGTCATGATCCTGGGGTCCTGGGATCGAGCCCCACATCAGACTTGCGACTCAGTGGGAAGCTGGCTTCTCCCTCTCCCGCTCCCCCTGCTTGTGCTCTCTCTCTTTGTCAAATAAATAAATAAAATCTTAGGGAAAAAAAAGAAACCTTGGCCAAAAAACCCCAAAGAGTAAAAACAGATTGGGCACAACAATGTGAATGTACTTAATGCCACAAAACTGTACGCTTAAAAATGGCTAAAGTAGAGGTGCCTGGGTGGCTCAGTCAGTGAAGTATCTGACTCTTGAGCTCAGCTCAGGTCTCAATCTCAGGGTTGTGAGTTCAAGCCCTGCATTGGGCTCCACGCTGCATGTGGAGCCTACATTAAAAAAAAGGTTAAAATGGTAAATTTTATGCTCCCAACAGTGACAGATTACAAACTGAGTGTTTTTAGTAAAGAATGTAAAGAAAGGAATGTCAGAAGGCACACTTCCTGGGGCGCCCAGGTGGCTCAGCTGGTTAAGCAACCAGCTCTTGATTTAGGCTCAGGTAGAGCCCTGGGATCGAGCCCTGCATCCAGCATCTACTTTAGCCATGGCCTTCTTCCCTCCTACCAACCACAGAGCTATCGGCCTTTATTAACCATTGAAACAAAACAAAAACATGTTTCCTACACACGAAAACAGATCAGAAAAGTCCTTTCTTGAGTCTGTTTTCACTGAAGAAACAGAAAATTCTGTTTTAAATTATCTGACCAAAGGCGGCAGAGAAATTCAGGCCCAAAATTAACTCAAAAAGATTTGTGGTCTTAAAAGTCTTAAGACCCAAGGGAGAAGGAAAGTCAGCTCCTTAGAGCCTGGTAGCCAAAGAGGGGGAGAAGTTCCTTGTTTTTGCTCTCCTCCATATTGTCTAAGTTCTCTCCAGCAGAAAAAGTAAGACAGCAAACACCAGAGATGCAGATTTTCAGCTGGGCCTGCACCTCTTCAAAGTAACCAGCATGGTCTAAAAATGCAAAGAACTGGCTGAGAAGGGACTGAAAGGCCATAGCCTGGCTCCTTTCCTGTACTTATGACTAGTGAGAGGACTAGGGAAAACTCTGTGGCTGGAAATACACATACTTGCCTCTCCCAACCAGAAGCCACCTCCTTCCTCCAGGCAGTTTTTTTCCAGCCCTTCTCACTTTCTCCCTGGGGTCCTAGTGTAATCCCTTAAGGGGTGTGAGCCCAAGACAGAGGTCAACAATTACTCATTTCTGAACTCCCAGCAATATCTAGCACAGCGCCCTACACTACTAGGTGTTTGGGAAACAACTGAGTGAGTAACAGAAGGGTAATATAATGCCTCTGAGATTCTTAAGGGGGCCAGAGTAAACAAATACCGTTTTCCTCTCAAGTCCTTAGCAGCTATAAAAATCATCAAGACTACTGAAGTACTAGAAATGCTCTACGTCTTGATCAGGGTGGTGATTCCATGGATATATACATTTGTAAAAGAAACACTGAGCTGTACACTTAAGACTTGTCAGTTTTACTATATATAAAATACACCTCAATAAAAAGAAAAAAATGAAGCAGCACCAAAAATTGCCATTTACATACCAACTTTTTCTTAGATCTCTTTAGAGGCTTCCTAATCCTCCCCAGAGTCCTATAAAAGGAGTTAAAAGTAGGAATTATTCTGATCCCTTGCATAGGAGGGATCCCCCCTGGAAAACAGGGAGAGACAGCCTGGTTACACAGAGTCAGGAAGGCAGCAACAACAGGACCCCTGAGGTTTATGATCCTCCACTCAGGCTGTGCCATCCTGCCAAACCACCAACAGCCAGTTAGAATTCAAAGGAAAACAACCCCCTAAAATAGCAACTGTTTGCTCCATCTCTCCTGTCAGCCAGCTTTCTGCATGGCAACTTTAATTTTATTTTCTGCATGGCAACTTTAATTTTATTTTCTTGCATGGCAACTTTAATTTTATTTTCAAAATCATTCTAGGAACATACCACCCCAGAGTCTGTTGAGAAGCAGTGAAGCAGCAGAACTCAATGGAATGAGGAGATAAGTAAGAGCCATGCATTCTGGTCCCAGATTTGTCTTGATGAGCTGTGTCACTTTCAACAGGTCACTTAACATTTCTGGGCCTGAGATTACCCTCTGAATGGGCAAGAAGAACTCCAAAGTTGTGTGATTTTTTTTCCAGAGCTGCTTAGGGGACAGGGAGGTACCATGAAAATTAATAAAAGGGAGAGAACGGTTTTTAATGGGCATTAGCAGGGACTTGAGGTTTTAAAGGCCTTAATTCACAACCAGATGGGTAAATGTCTTCCATATTTCTAAGAGGTTTAGCTGTTGCTCATGGTGGTGCCAGCATTTACACCAAGCATACAAGGTCTTTGCAGAGAAGACCACTGCTCTCCCCCAAGACATCCCGTATCCTCTTCAGTCGTCATCTTAAAAAGCAGATTTAAATAAAATGGCTCAAGTCAGGCCAGCCCTGACCAGCTGGTTCCTTTCTCCACTCCCCTCACAAAGGAGACAAATCCTTTGTATCCTGTGGCCCTGAAAATAGGTTGGTGAGGAGGTTGAGAACTACTATAAGGAAGCACTCCCAGTATGCTTAACTGGTCACTGCTGGGTTTTTATCCAGCAGGGCTTAAGCCTGCTCAGCCCCAGAGGAAATGTGTGCCTCTATTTGCCAAAAGGCTGGCAGTCAAGTCAGAGGCAGACTACTGATCCAAAGGAGGCTCAGACACCAGGAGAGATGCCCTCTGGCATCTGTGCTGTTCACCTAGATGATGCAGGCTCAGGGGAGCAACTAAAAACCATTACTCAGCTCTGGCCTCTGAACCAGGGAATCACAATAAAAGACATCCATACATTCTATGAAACAGTCTGTGGCTGCCCTCAGCTTTTACAACGAGCAGGGCTGTACCCGAGCTGCTAACAGACAAAATGAACGCTAAGCTGCTCTATCTTTTTATGCAGAAAACTGCTTAGAACAACACCTAGTTCTCTGGAGAGTTTCTATAATATGGTACTTGTTGACTCAGACAATGTTAGAACAGGAAGAATCTTAGCATTCATTTAATCCATCCTTCTCATTTTATTGTTGAAAAAACAAAGGGAGGGCACTTGCCCAAAGATGCTAGTGGACAGAATCAGAACTAGAATGGGGGCGAGGAGGAGGACACGTGGGGAGTCCCAGGGCTCTGCTTGGCCCTCCTGGGTGATGAAGAGAGCATCTAGAAAACAGGAGAGCTAACAGGAGGCTGGAAGCTCATGAAAGAGCAGGTAATAAGAGAGTGAGCTCTCAGATTTTTGTGAGGAGGGCAGAGAGAGATCAGGCTGAACTTGAAATGTATAGCCTTAGAAACAGAGATTCGTGTCATCAGCCAAGGGAAGTGACTCTCCCCATCTCCCCCTCTCTTGGATCAAAGATAAACATGAAGAGAAGACTATATAATCTCAAAGATCACAACTAATTGAGTGAGCCAGCCAGGAGCTGGGAGTGAAATGCACAACATGAAGCAGCCAAGGACCTGATTAATAAATGCGTCCGGGCCAAACTAGTTTAAGTAAGGAAGATCTGCCTGCCTCCCTTCAGCAAATAACTGAGATACTCTCAAGTGGAAAAAAGTTACTGTTCTGTCTCTACCCAGTTCCCCAGGATAGTCCAGGTCTCAGATAAAGCAAAAGGGGAACCAGGAAGAAGCAATGAGAGAAAGGATACTGACCCATGAGTCCTCCCTTATAAGGGAACAACCCCTCTACCCATTCCATTCCCTTGGGTGATAGTGGGTAGAAAGCCTAAACTTCACCAGGGTGCTGCAGGAAGATGGCTGCCGCTCCCCACAAACTGCTCAAGAGACAGTGTTCATTCGGTGCGTGCCTCACTCAATTCAACCTAACACAGATTCCTCAGCTTAGCGTCCAGGGCTTGCACAGGGAGGCTGCAGCCTCTCTTTCCAAGTTTTACTCTGCCTGAGCCACCCCAACCCTTTATCACCCCCCTAACTTCCCCCCCCACTCCCACATACATCCACAGTACCTTGGCTCCCATAAGTCTCTCAGCCTGGAATGGCTTTACCCGCTTCCTCTGTTCCAAATCTTATTCATCTGTGTCCTACACTGTCCCTTCGCAAGGAGTCTTTCATGGCGGGTACTCAAAATGCTGGCCAAATTGGGTAGAACTTACTCTAACAACTTTTCTCTTTTTTTTTTTTTTTAAAGATTTTTATTTATTTATTTGACAGACAGAGATCACAAGTAGGCAGAGAGGCAGGCAGAGAGAGGAGGAAGCAGGCTCCCTGCTGAGCAGAGAGCCCGATGAGGGGCTCGATCCCAGGACCCCGGGATCATGACCTGAGCCGAAGGCAGAGGCTTAACCCACTGAGCCACCCAGGCGCCCCACAACTTTTCTCCTTTTCCCACCATCATCTGACAGGAACAAACAGCGCCATCCTGGGATGCCAACCAGTTCCAGCTCCTAAACCTTAGCACAGCTGGTTCTCTTTCAGGGACCATTTGTGCAGCCTCGCCTCTCTGCCTCTTACCTCTGAAATAAGAGTAATATTTCTTGTCAGAGAAGCTGAGTGCTTCGAGAGGAGAGGCTGTGGAAACACATATTCTCAAGTTCAAGGCCATTATTTTAAACTCCCCTTAGACCCATGCACCATTTACCAACTAATGCTAAGATCTTAAAGCTTATTTCCAGCCAAATGCCTCTTCTTTTATCACAAATGCCCCAAGCGTATAGCTGTTGAGAGAGCTACATTGAGGACTCTGGGTAGCCTATTGGCATTTTATTTCCACAGACTGTGGAGATTTCTATCTTGAGTGTAAAGAGAGTTCATGATTTCAAGAAAAGCCCTGAGTTTCAGGCCTGCTGTTCTTCCAAATCTCATGGTATAATACATCAACTGGTTCCCAACCTATAGGTTTTGAGTTCAGAGGGTTCACAGTTACCACTGCATGGCTCTGTGAAATGTGCCCACCCCACGCTGCCTGTGCACTAAATGGTGAACATATCACACAATCACAAAAGCAACTGCCACTTGACTACCTACTACCATTCATGTAAGAAAGTCCTGGGATGGAGACAGAGATAATACGTATTTAATACTGATTGAAGGTAATTATATATCTTCTCAATTAATGGGTACCAAAGTACAACTATGCATTATCACATGACCATTCCCGATTTTTTTTTCTGGAATTAGAAAAGCGTCCTCCTGCCTGAAGACTGAAAACCTCTGGGTTGGTGAATGAGTCCAGAAAAGCATCCTCCAACCTGAAGACTGAAAAACTCCATTGGTCAAAGAGTCCGGAGTAGGAGGGGCTCAAATCTAGGTCCCAATCCAAGCCAGACTTCCAGAAAGCAGAACTGGAAGGCCCTGAGCTATCTCTAGACCTTGGTGTCCTGAGGAGAACAACAAAAGGGTAGGATTAAAAGTACTCTAATGGGTCCTCTCTACTCTTTAAAACAACTGACCCTTAGGCCAATCTCTGGAACTCTAGAGCTGCACCTGTGTAGCCTGACCATTGGTTCTCAACCCTAGGAGCTTCTGTCCCCCAGAGGACATTTAGCAGTGTTTGGAGACATTTTTGGTTGTCACAACTGGAGGCGGAATGCTATGGACATCTAGCAAGTAGAAGTCAAAGATGTTACTAAACATCCTGCAATACAAGGACACCGCCGCCACCGCCCCCCCCCCCCAATAAAGAATTCTCTGGTCCAGAAATGTTAACAGTCCCAGGGTTGAGAAACACTGCTTTAAAGACCACTGAGAGGGGCGCCTGAGTGGCTCAGTGGGTTAAGCCTCTGCCTTCGGCTCAGGTCATGATCTCAGGGTCCTGGGATCGAGTCCCACATCAGGCTCTCTGCTCAGTGGGGAGCCTGCCTCCTCCCTCTCTCTCTGCCTGTCTCTCTGCCTACTTCTGATCTCTGTCAAAATAATAAATAAAATCTTTAAAAAAAAAAAAAAGACCACTGAGAAACTGAGTTTATTGTGGTAAAAGAAATGGAAACCAATCTGGAAAATGCACAGTGCTAATGCTGTAGCAGACTGTGAATGAATGAATACAGTGAACAAAGGCTCTCAAACCATCCCAGACACATATCAACAGTCTCCTCTTTAGTTTTCCCTCTGGCACTAGTCCCACTGTGGCTAACATAATCCAGTCATTCTGAGGACCCCCAACTTTGTCCTCCTCTTCAACCGGACCCACACCCATTTATTGACATACTACCTTGCTAAAGCTGGCAAGGGAATCTGAAATTGAGCATTACTAACAGGGAGCCAGAACAATGGGCATGGTGTAGTAGGAAAGCACTAAACTTGGGTTCTAGCCTTGACTCAGTCCCTAGGGAAACCATTTAATTGCTTTGAGCCCTAGTTTTATCCTCTGCAAAAAGGGGTTAAAATCACAACCTGCCCTGCACCTCTCTTATAATGTTTCTCCGACTTTCAAAACAAGATCCTGTATGTGAAAGTGCTTTGGAAACCATAAAATCCTATACAAATGTGAAATATTTCCCTGCAGAACAATTTGCACTGTACTTACATAGTATAAAGAACAGTAAAAAAAAAAAAATTATTTCCAATGACGGGATTTTGTCCATTGATAAGTTATGAGCACTGAAGGCTATGGAGTCCTGGCCCGATAGGACACCAAAAATACCCAAACCCACGGTGACGCAGTTGACCTTGGGATCCCCCAAGGCTTCTGGATTGGACCAGTGACTCATGTATTCTGAATGTCAGCTTTCTCATCTCTAATAGGGATGTGGGTGTAATACCACTTAATGCATGGGCTGCTGAGAAAAAAAAACAAAAACAAAAGCAAACATGATCAAATTTATAAAGTGTACGGCATTTCCCAAAGATAGGGAGAATGTTTTCATTTTCTGAAGATTTTTCTCCTGAAAAAAAATTTTTACTTTGAAATAAAACTTTTTTTAGAATGATGAAAATAACTTAAGAAAAGTTATTTTTTATACTGCTCTGCCCTTTACAACTCCAAAATTACCTCTAAAATCCAAATATGAGAAGGGCTCTCTGCAGCCACCAGTCCTACTGCTATCTGCTAAAGGCAACAAGCTGGATGGCCGCAGAAGGCGATCAGAGCCCATTACAACTCCACACCCAAATCTTTTAACTCTAGACTTATTAAGCAATCTGCAACCATTCACTGACCCTGCACAAGATTCTAAAGGGAAAAAGTGCTCTGGAGAGGTGAAAGCAACTGATCCACTTGATGGGAGAATTAAGAAACTCGCAATTAGGGACGCCTGGGTGGCTCAGTTGGTTAAGCAGCTGCCTGCGGCTCAGGTCATGATCCCAGCATCCTGGGATTGAGTCCCACATCGGGCTCCTTGCTTGGCAGGGAGCCTGCTTCTCCCTCTGCCTCTGCCTGCCACTCTGTCTGCCTCTCCCTCTCTCTCTGACAAATAAATAAATTAAAAAAAAAAAAAGAAACTCGCAATTATTTTAGTTTTAAATGTTACCCTTGTCAGTCAACATTTCAAAGTCTAATGAACTCGGGACAGGACCTGATCAAACTCCTCACCCTAATGCGGAGTCTTTTGATGGCCTTATTGAGTACCAATTCCTCTTCACACCTCTGCAGAGGAGAGCACCCAGGCCACACTCATGTACAAGTATAATTTTTGCTTTTACAACTATCAGGTCTTTCAAAGATTACAAACAAGAAACTTATAGCTCCTGATTATGCAAACAGTAAATCATTCCTCAAGTTTATCCCTACTTCCTTTTATAGGAAGTAAGACAACTATAAAGCAAATTTGTAATAATTTTCAGAATAAGCTGTACTTTAAATTTAGTATTCTAAAACTAATTCTTTTATGACTAAGCTAAGTTAAACATGTATCCATTCTTATGTCCCCACAAGGGGTCCTGATTCAAACAAAGTGCTTTTTAAACACTGCATATATTTCCATGTTCCTGGGTTTTCTTTCTCAAAAACTTTTTCTTTTCTTCTTTTTTTTTCCCTTAAAGATTTTATTTATTTATTTGACAGAGAGAAAGAGCCAGAGCCCACAAGCAGGGGGAGCGGCAGAGAGACAGGGAGAAGCAGACTCCCCACTGAGCAGGGAGCCTGATGTGGGGGTTGATCCCAGGACCCTGAGATCATGACCTGAGCCAAAGGCCAATTGTTTAACCACCTGAGCCACACAGGCGCCCTTCAAAAACTTTTTCTATTAATTCACAGTTTCAAGCACTTATACATTTTGAGTTCCTTCCTCTCTTACAATCTATTATTCTCCAAAAAAAACTATTTAATAAAATACAGATTAGATCAACACACTCAGAGAGACTGTTTCAGTTCCCTCCATTGCATATCCTTTTTTTTTTTTTAAGATTTATTTATTTATTTATTTGACAGACAGAGATCACAAGTAGGCAGAGAAGCAGGCAGAGAGAGAGGAGGAAGCAGGCTTCCTGCTGAGCAGAGAGCCTGATGCGGGGCTCAATCCCAGGACCCTGGGATCATGACCTGAGCCGAGGGCAGACACTGAATCAACTGAGCCACCCAGGTGCCCGCCCCCTCTATATTTAATTTCTTGATGAATTTCCATACTGTTTTCCAAAAGTGTTTTTACCAATTTACAGTCCCACCAATAGTACAGAGGACTCCATTTTCTTCACGTCCTTAACAACAATTGTTATTTCTTATCTTTCTGATAATAGCCATTATGATAGGTGTGAGGTAGTATCTCACTGTGGTTTGTTTTTTTTTAAGATTTTACTTATTACTTATTTTGGCAGAGAGAGACACAACGAGAGAGGAAACACAAGCAGGAGGAGTGGGAGAGGGAAAACCAGCCTTCCCGCTGAGCAGGGAGCCCGATGCAGGGCTCGATCCCTGGACCCCGGGATCAAGAGCCTAGCCGAAGTCAGACACCTAATGACGAAGCCACCCAGGTGCCCCCTCACTGTGGTTTTGACCTGCATTTCCCTGATGATCAGGGATGCTGAATATCTTTTCATGTGACTATTGCTACCTAGATATCTTCTTTGGAAAAATGTCTGTTCGGATCCTTTGCCCATCTTTTAATCAGATAGGGTTTTTTTTAATTGTTAATGGTTTGTATGAGTTCTTTATATATTTTGAATATTAACCCCTTAATAGATACATGATTTGCAAATATCTTCTCCCATTCAGTAGATTGCCTTTTCTTTTTGTTGATGGCTTCCTTCACTGTAAAGAAATATTTTAGTTTGATGTAGTCTCATTTGTTTACTTTTGCTTTTGTTGTTTTTGCCTTTGGAGTCAGTAACAAAAAAAATCACTAAAACCAAGAGCTAACCATCTATTTGCTCTTCCAGGAGTTTTATGGTTTCAAATCGCATTCAAGTCCTTAATCCCATGAGTTAATTTTTTTTTAAAGATTTTTTATTTATTTATTTGACAGACAGAGATCACAGGTAGGCAGAGAAGCAGGCAGAGAAAGAGGAGGAAGCAGGTTCCCCACTGGGGGCTCGATCCCAGGACCCTGGGATCATGACTTGAGCCGAAGGCAGAGGCTTTAAACCACTGAGCCACCCAGGCACCCCGCCATGAGTTCATTTTTTATATGGTGTAAATAGTGGTGCAATTTCATTCTTTTACATGTAGCTGTCCAGTTTTCCCAACACTATTTATTGAAGACACTGTCCCTTCTCCATTGTATATTTTTGCCTCTTTGGTCATAAATTAATTGACCATTTACACATGGGTTTATTTTGGGGCTCTCTATTCTATTCCATTGATCTGTGTGTCTGTTTTTATGCCAATACCACACCGTTTTCATCACTATAGCTTTGTAGTATAGTTTGAAATCAGGAAGTGTGATGCCCCTTTGTTCTTTCTCAAGATTGCTCTGGTTATTCGGGTCTTTTGTGGTTCCAAATAATTCTATATTTCCTCTAGTTCTGTGAAAAATGCCACTGCATTGAGTCTGTAGATTGTTTTGGGTAGTATGGATAGTTTATACAGTATTAATTCTTCTAAACCATGAGCAGAAGTATCTTCCTATTTATCTGTCATCTTCTTCAATATCTGTCATCAATGTCTTACAGTCTTCAGTATACAAGTCTTTCACCTTCTTAGTTAAATCTATTCCTAGGTATTTTATTCTTTTTTCTTTTTAAGATTTATTTATTTATTTTAAAGGGAGGGGGAGCATGACCAGGAGAGGGAAGGGGGAGAGAGAGAGAATCTCAAGCAGACTCCTCACTGAGCACTGAGTACAGAACCTAATGTGGCACTCGACCTCAGGACCCTGAGATCATGACCTGAGCCGAAACCAAGAGTCACTCAACCAACTGAGCCACCCAGGTGCCCCTGGCTCCTTTCAGTTTATTGCACAAAGGAGTTATACTAGTCCAAGTTAAAAGCAGATCCCAAATAGTTACCTTATACAAGCCATGAGGTTTTTTAACTTGTGATAAGGGACAGAAGGGAAATTCTACTCATTGCACAGAAATCCTCACTTTAGCTTCAGTGAGCCAGAAGCACTTAAAACTCATGAACCTTTAGTTGGTCATGTTTATCTAGTCCAATCTCTACGAGGAAGTAACTGGCATATATTCTTGCACTGGTCACCCTGTAGGTGAATTACTTCTTCATACTCTGGATGTTCAACTACAGTACCACTGCAGGCAAATTTCTTCTTAAACGCATTCACTAGTTTTTATTGTAACATCTGCAATCCCTTGGGCAGGAGTAAGGGTCTTTCTGCTATTTCTCTGTTCAATTTTTTTTAAAGATTTTATTTATTTATTTGAGAGAGAGAGAGCAGGAGCAAAGGGGAGGGAAAAGCAGACTTCCTGCTGAGCAGGAGCCCAATTTAGGGCTCAGTCCCAGGACCTGAGATCCAGACCTGAGCTAAAGGCAGACACCTAACCACCCAGGCACCCCTCTGTTGAATTCTTATATATATAATCCTCAGTGCCAGCAGGAAGCAGAACATCACCCTTACTTGCATCAGCAAAACAGTCACAAGAGTGGAGGTTCTGGAGAGGGGAAATTTGATATGATTTCTTTTCTTCAGTGGAAAAGGCCTGCAGGAGGAGGGGGGAAAAGCCTGGGTGGGGGTGGGAGGTGGGGAGGAGCAGGCTGGCTCAAGGGAGAGGCTGCTGAGTCCTCGGTGGTGGCTCAGTGACGGGCTATTTTATTCTTTTTGATGCATCTGTAAGTGGGACTGCTTTCTAGTTTTCTCTTTCTGATAGTTCCTTATAAGTGAATAGAAATGCAACAGATTTTTGTATGCTAATTTTGTTTCACACAACTTTACTAAATTCATTTACTAGCTCTGAGTTTTTTGGTGGGAATCTTTGATGTTTTCTATATATAGTATCATGTCATCTGCAAATAGTGACAGCCTAGTGACAGTTTTACCTCTTCCTTTCCAATCTGGATTACTTCTAGCTACCTTCTTTTATTTATTTGCTTATTTTTATTATTAACATATAACATACTACTTGTTCCAGAGGTAGAGGTCTGTGAGTCATCAGTCTTATCCAATACATACCACTCACCACAACACATGCCCTCCCCAATATCCACCAGCCAGTCACCCCATCACCCCACTAGCAATCTTCTTTTAAAATGGACCATCTGAACATGGAGCCTGCTTGGGATTCTCTCTTTCCTCTCATTCTGCTCCTACTCCACCCACCCCCCAAACAAATAAGATAAAATGGACCAACTGAAGCGAAATGCAAATGTTTACCTATGTAGCACTATCATCAAAAAGATCTGGGATCTCAACATCAAGGTCCCTAAACAGTACAAAATATTCAAATCCATTTCAAAAGCCTTAGTTCCCTTTTCTCAAATATACTACTCTGTACTCAGCACAGCTAGATGAAACAGAGGTTCTTCTGGAGCTTCCAGTTGTAACTCTAGATGTGGTGTCATATACCAAAATGATGTCATATAACAAACATGAGTGTCTATATCCAACCTCCACCCCACTCCACCCACCCCACTCCACCCTGGAGCTGCCCACTCCTTTAAGGACTAACACAAAAGATCACACTGTCATCTCAACCCAAACTGGATAACTGCTCCCTTCTTCCAATCTCCAGCACACTCCATTCAGGGTGCTCCTGTGGGTGGCACTTACAGCCAATTTTGCACTTTAATTATTCCTGTCCTAGGTTTATCCACCCTACCAAGAGTATGGGCCTTCTGAGAGCAGGATCATTTAATGGGCCCTACACTTGGAATAGGAAACACTGGGTGTAAGTCTGAACTTCTACTTTGGGACTTGTAGAATATCTAGCTCTGAGCAAATTCAACTGCCCTGATAGTTCAATGGGAAGAAACTTTCCTCAGCAGGTTGTGCCAAGTCCCAGGCCTAACACCCTGAGAAACAGTGCTTGATTCACTACCACCCCAAATCCAGAGAAATGTCATTTTACGGAACTGAACAGGGCCAGTTGATGATGGAATCTCTGCCCTGATCCTCTGCCATCATTTATACTTCATCATCCCGTATAACTCCCCTCCAGAAGGTCTCAGACCTGTTTAACTGTAGGATCCACTGGGCCAGGCTGTGTCTTTTTCACTGCCTGAAAATGCACATGGCATCTCAGATGGCTCCTAACACAGAACAGGCTCTCAGAGAACATTTATCCCTCCTGATGCAGCAAACTGGTGAATCAGATCATTGCCAATGCCATATAAACAGAACAGGAAAACAGTCACAAAGCCACTGAACCAAAAAATCAGAACTCACCGAAAAGTCATTAGGATTTAAAAAAAAAAAAAAAGACTTCAAAAAATTCATTTCCTAGCCACACCCAGGCCCCAGATGGAGTTAATCCCTCTTCTTACGGCACTCCACACAAGCCTCACTGGGTAGAAATTCTTTCTCTAACGACTGGTCCCCCAACTAGGCAGTAATGCTTACTAAGGATGGGAATTGCCCCTAACTTATCACCAGGGTTGCCAGTGCCTAACAATCAATGGGTCCTCGTGACTGACAGCTTGACTGAATTCATGTCAATTACCCAGATGACTGACTTCTTTCATGAAGAAGGCCATTACCCCATCAGCAGGACAAGCGCTTCACATTTTTCAAAGGAAGGGAGGCAGATTCTACTGAACCACTGTGTTCTGTGACCTCACTGGGTTTGGAGCTAGCTGAAGGTATCTGAAAATAGATTGAGCTGGATAAGAGTTCAATCTCTGAGCAGCCAAAGAAGTGAGCAAACTGACCAAGGAGACAGCATCCCTGAGTGTCTCCTTGTGAGGAATGAATACTGACTGGCATGGGCATATGAAAATGTCCACTATTCTCATTTAATCTCCACAGTAACTACAGAAAGGTGTCTCTCAAACTTTCAGGTACATACAAACTACCTAAGGATCTCATACATATGCAGGTTTTGTTTCTGTAGGGCTGGTAGGGCCTGATCATCTGTATTTCTAACACTTTTCCAAATGTTTCCATAGATTGCACTTTGAGTAGCAAAGTTGTAAAGTAAATACTATGTCCTGTTTTTGCAGCTAAAGCTGCTGCTGCTCAGAGATATGAGGATACTTGCTGCAGATCACAAAACTGGCAAGCAGCAGAGGTGGAATAAGAGTGCAGGTCTTCTGACCCTAAGCCCATCACCATTTCCAATACACCATACAATTAACCTTTTGACCTACACAGCTATGACCACAAAGGTGTATAGTTTTCCTCAAACAAGCATTCCTCAAACAAGCCCTCCAGCCAGCTCTGTCCTGTATGGAAGAGGGAAGAGGTAGCACTAGAAATACAAGCTGTGGGACAATCAAGCCAGCCAGATGCTTTTGTTAAGGACTTAAATCACTCAATCCTAGGGCTCCTGGGTGGCTCAGTGGGTTAAAGCCTCTGCTTTCAGCTCAGGTCATGATCTCAGGGTCCTGGGATCGAGCCCCACATCGGGCTCTCTGCTCCTCGGAGAGCCTGCTTCCTCCTCTCTCTCCCTGCCTGCCTCTCTTGCCTACTTGTAATCTCTGTCAAATAAATAAATAAAATCTTAAAAAAAAAAAAAATCACTCAATCCTTCAACTAAGGCTTCTTAAGGGCCAAACTTTACTAGTTACCAGATGCTCATTCCTTTATTAATGAACGGCCAGTGGAAAGCAAAATATGCTTAAAAAACAAAACAATTTAAAAAACCCACCAACAGTCTCCGTGATGTGGGAATTATCAGGGCCATTCAGTACATAGAACCAAATTAATTCCTAGACAAATGGCTAGCCTGCATTTTCTGGGCTATGCTGCTCAGACCTTGGCTGGAATATTCAGATTCAGCTATGCCCACTCCACAACTTACAGGCATCACTGATAAAAAGGAGCACATTCAGGGGAGGGTAACACAGAAAGAACAGAAATGCCTGGCAACAAACAGTCAAGAACAGAGAGCTGTGTAGAGAAATGCAGGCTTGAAACATTAAGCACCATCTTCCCTGATGTGTCTTGCTGAAGGAGGATTAGACCTGTTCTCTTTGGCCCCTAAAGACAGCATTAGCAGTTAGCTTTCCCGATGGAAGAAACACCGTTCATAATCCTTTCCTGTCAGAGCCAGGATCTGCCCCCAAGCCTTCCAATTCCAGTTCCCACACTCTTTCCACTAGCCCAAACTGCTTCCCTACCAAGCTACCACCTCAAGCTGTTGGAAGTAGGCACTACAGGAAGAAAGATCTCCATTCCAAAGACAAAAGGTGATTTTATAGTCAAAGCTACCCAAAGACAGACAATGCTGTAGTATGGGAGGATAGAGCACCTAATACAAATCCTGTCAGCAAAGAAGTTCAATCAGAGGTTAATCGCTTGGCAGGAATACTGCTAAGGGAATTTGGGCATTGGATGGGTGGCTGGGTGAAATGAACCTGCCAACCCTCTGAGATGAATTAATCTATTCCTGCTGTATTTTCCTCTAATACTTCATTTGTACATTTACCATGGTTTGCCTTTTATCAGTTACTTGTACATGTATGAGTCCTCCCCACTGAACTGTGAGCCCGGTAGGAAGAAAGTAGTGTCTCATACGTCTTTATATCCCCCATTGTGCCTAAGATTACACCTGGGAAATTAGGGATACATTTACATCTCTCCTATGTTCCAAGCACTCTGCTGGGCACTTTATATATATCAATTTAC
The DNA here is from genome assembly GCA_004024625.1 of Mellivora capensis. Taxonomy (NCBI): domain Eukaryota; kingdom Metazoa; phylum Chordata; class Mammalia; order Carnivora; family Mustelidae; genus Mellivora; species Mellivora capensis. The sequence continues at coordinate 78,722 of PISX010003913.1, forward strand.
TCCACATCCTCACAAGAACCCTAAGAAGTATTATTTTTCCCTTTTTATAGATGGGGACACTAAGACTCAGAGAGGTTGAGTAACTGCCAAGGTACTGCCGGTTGAGTAGTTGAATCAGCATTCAAACCGAGAAATCTTTTGCCTAAACCATCACACTGCTCTCCTCCTAGAATGAACTCAAGAAACATCCGATGGCTTGAGCCAAACTCCTTAAATATCCAACTAGGTCTGTTTTTATTTCCTGTTGCTAAGTTCAAATTTTCCTTCTAAATATAATCATCTATCCTCAAAATGACCAATCTAAAGTTGTGGTTGTTTTTGAATATGCTCTCTCATTCTTTTAAAGAAAATGGCACAGCACAAACCAATTCTGGGTAAGAGAATCAAGTTTTCATAAATCTTTCCTATCCAAAGGAATTCCTCAAGACCCCCCAGCTTCTCTTCTCCCAGCTGGCCCTGGCTCCACCTCAGGACTCTAGACCACTAAAAACGAATCAGGTCCTGGCTTTCTGCCTCAGGGATACAGGGCTCGCACAGGGATGCAGGGTTCACACACATCTTCACAGGCTGTTTTCCAAGACCTTGCTCTTTGCACACAAACCCAACTAGGGACAACACTAAATTTCCCTGAGCAAAATAATCCAGGCTCAAAGGTCCTCACATTTAGCTCAACTTCCAAACAAAATCTATCTTGAATTTCAAATCACATTATAAACCTACTGGCAGGCACTTAAAAATATTTAATCTCCCTGCCAAATGGGGCAAAAAAGATTTTGCCGTTTGAATCAAAGGCACCAGCATGTTTGGAAAGACAACGCATGAGGCCTCCCTGACACTCCATCTGTCTTAAAAAGTAAACCAAACCCAATCTGGCCAACCATTTCTTTAAATAAGAAACAAGCATCACCAAGGGAAATTCCCACTGTTCAGTTCCCTGGGTGGGTTTTGGGTTTTCCGTCCCAGGGCCTCTGGAAGAGGAGATCCTGCTGACACATGCACCATTAAGACGCTATACTTTTCTTTCTTTCTTTTCTTTTATGATTTTATTTATTTGAGAGAGAGAGAGAGAGAGCCCGGTGGGCACCCGCTTGAGCATGAGCAGGGGGAGGGGCAGGCTGCCTGGGAGCAGGGAGCCTGATGCAATGAAGGTTCAATCCCAGGATCCCAGGATCATGACCTGAGCCCAAGGCAAATGCTTAACCGACTGAGCCACCCAGATGCCCCAAGATGCTGTACTTTTCAACCTGATACCTTGAGTCTAGAGAACCAAAAGGCCACACTCACTATAAATGTTAACTTATTAAATTAAGGTGTCTTCCCACATGCTAACATTTCAAAGCAATTTTATTAAACATAAGAGAGCCACCCCAGCTCCAGCAATGAACAGGACTTAACGAAGACATATTTCCTGTGAGCGCACAGCCTCTTTGCATCCATCAGACATTTTCCACTGAACCTAAATTAACCTGTAAATGAACTGATTTGCATCCATTAATCCAAGAGAAATTTATCAGTACTGGGTGTTTGGGATACCCAGTCTCATGCCCATTTCCCAATCTCATACTGTTCTCTTGTTAAACTAAAATATGACCCTTTCTCCAAACTGTTTTCATCTTTATCAAAACAGGAAAAAAGGGAAATCTGAATCATTTCGGGTAGATATTTCATAAATTGTTACAACACCTCTCTCTCTTTTTTTAAGATTTTATTTATTTGACAGCGAGAGACACAGAGAGAGAGGGAACACAAGCAAGGGGATTGGGAGAGGAAGAAGCAGGCTTTCCACGGAGCAGGGAGCCAGATGTGGAGCTCAACCCCAGGACCCTGGGCTCATGACCTGAGCCGAAGGCAGACGCTTAACAACTGAGCCACCCAAGTGCCCCAAGTTGTTACAACACCTTAAGAAGAAAAAAATCTTTGATATTTGACCATCTTTCTTGGGAGAAAACTAACAGGTCACTGTAGAAAGGTATCAAAAAAGACCTAAGTTTGAGTGATTTTTCTCAGTTCACCTAGACTGGTTTTCATCCAGTTCTCAGTGAAAGAACTTTTCCATTTTGACAATCAAACCAGAGAAATCTGAGCAGGAATAACTTTATCAGAAAAGGATACTTTCATATCCACAGTGTGTCACACTCTTTCATAAATTCTCTTAGTTAATCCTCACCGTAGTAATGTGAAATAAACATTATTTCTACTTTATAGAAAAGGAAAGTGTTGATATTTAAGTCCTTGAATGGCAAGGGCCATGTTTGGTTTCTCTTTATTTCCAGCACTGAGCATGGGGCCTGGGACACAGTTCAAGAGTCTGCTACATGCTTAAGAATGAATAGATGACTAAAGGAAAGGAAAAGGAATTTGGAAAAAATATGCAGTCTATGGGGCGCCTGGGTGGCTCAGTGGGTTAAAGCCTCTGCCTTTGGCTCAGGTCATGATCCCAGGGTCTTGGGATCGAGCCCCGCATCGCATCGGGCTCTCTGCTCAGCGGGGAGCCTGCTTCCTCCTCTCTCTCTCTACCTGCCTCTCTGCCTACATGTGATCTCAGTCTGTCAAATAAATAAATAAAATCTTTAAAAAAAAAAAAAAAATGCAATCCAAATTTTGCTCCAGGATCCCTTAACTAAAACCACTTCCTAGAACACACTTGCATACTGCAAATCATCTACTTGAGCTTCAGAGATTTGTTCGAAAGGACACTTTATCATCTTTCTGATGTATATACCACAAGGGCATGGCGTGGCAGGGCAAGGGACAGGGTGTGGTCCTATCTCATTTCTTTCCCCCCTACTCAGCACCACACCTTGCATAAGTGGGTGCTTAATGAGCTGGGTGATGACAAAGGTAATAATGATGCCTTCGGCCATCATGGGAATACACAGAACACAAGATGCCCATAGCCACCAGAAGAACTGGTCTCTGAGCCAAGTTACATCCTCTCTTAAGCCTCATTTTTTTTCTCTGTACAATGGGAATAACAAAATACACTCGAAAGACGGTTTCCATTCATTTAATAAATATTTACCGAACCTTAACCATATGTCAGCCACTATGCTAGGGGACACAGTGGTGAACATAACCTTCACATCCTGCCTGGAGGCGCTCACAGTTTCAGTGGATGCTGGGAGACTCGTGAAAAAAGTTTTACAAATCTCAAAGGACTACGACACAATTATGAAGTCCTGCTCCTCCTCTGTATTTCTCAACTTGGTTAATGACATCACCATACACTCAGCTGTCCAGCTTGGGAATTGTCCTCAACTCCTCCCTCCTTCATTCTGCCCACAATTCCCATAAATCACCAAGTTTCTTTTGATTCTCCTTCAGAAAAGTCTGACATGTATTAACTTCTCATCTAGTTTTCCATGCGTCTACTCTAGGCCTTTTGTTTGCACCTGAATGATTACAAGTCTCCTTATTGTAACAAAAATGGCAAGCATTTATTGATCACTTACCATATGGCAGGCACTGTGCTAAGAGCTCCCCATACATAATACAATTTAACCCAATAAAGTAGATACTAACTAGTACCCCTATTCATGGAGGAGGAATATGAGGTGCAGTAACCAGCTCAAGGCACCACCCAGTAAGTGATAAATCTATGGCTCAAATCATGTCTATGAGATTCTATCCATATGACTTAATGGATTCCTGCCTCCAGCCCCTTCCTAAATGGTCTATACTCCTTACTTTTATGCTGCTGCCAGTGTGCTCTTTGGAAATCCAAGCTGATCTGTCTCTTCTGCTTTAGGAAAGCCAGTGGCTCCTCAGCAGCTCTAGGTTGAGACCTGAGGCTACTGGTCACTCTGCAGTACTATTTCTCTGCTGTCTCAGCCCACAAACATTCTCACTGCTCCCCAAACTCTTTGCTGACCCATCTCACATCTCCCTCCCCTGTAAAGCCTCCTTTGCCCTTTCCCTTCCAGACAGGAACCCCCTCCTATGCAACCTCAGACCCATGTACACATATTTCAGCACTGACTGGTATGTTCCCCTCCCCCCCCTTCTCCTCCTACTTCCTTTCCTCCTCCTCTCTCTCTCTCTCTCTCTTTCACACACATACACACAAAAACTACAACAAAAACACACCCACTACCAATCCTGAGTTCCTGGAAGGCATACACAGTGTATTTTCATCTGATTCTCCGGATCCTGCCACAATAGTGAGTCAATAAGTGACTAAATGAATGGTATGTGGTGGTGTTTATACCTCACACCTTTATCCCAATAAGCAGACAAGACCTTTCCCCCAGAAGATGCTAAAAAGAAGGGCAAGATGCTCCTGTCCTCTCAGGCAAACTCAAGAAGATGGGCTGCTTTCAGCAAAACTATTACAACTAAGATTGGTCATCTACCGTTTGCTGGTACCCTCTCTCCAAACCTCTTGAAAGCAAATACAATCACCTCTAAAACTGGAAAAATTAAACCAGCTCCAGACCAAAAGTCCTCAGAAGAAGTGCCCTCTCAGATGGGTGATGAGGTAAAGTGATACCCTGCTCCCCTAGCGCCCTGCAATGGGCAAAGCATTCCAAAATGCAGACTGATTAAAAACAACTCTAATGAACAATAAAGGATCCTGATGAGGGAGAGTCATCTGAGAAAAAAAGCTAGAGGTGCAAAATCAAAAACCTACCCTCTATCTCCAGGGCTATCTATAACTGGAGTCTAGGCCACAAATGGATAACAGCAACTACCTCATGTCTCCTTGCTCCCACTCTCATCCCACACCTGTCTACTTTCCAAAGAGCAGCCAGATGGTATTTTTAAAACTCTTACCAATGCAAAGGACACACTCCTGGATAACGCCCTCCAACATCTTTCTATCCACTTGAAATAAAATCCAAACTCTACCAGGAAGTCCAAGGTCCACTCCCCACCCTCCTATTTCAAACCATTTTCCCTTCCAATTGCTACATTCCAGATATAGAGGTCTTCTGTTTCTTAAAATAGGCCAACCTCCAGGCCTTTTCCTATGCATGGAAGGCTCCTCCTCTAGCTTTTTACAGAGCTGGTTCCTTCTGAAGGCTCAGTTCAAACTTCACTTTTAAAAGAGGCCTTTTCTGGGGCGCCTGGGTGGCTCAGTGGGTTAAGCCTCTGCCTTCAGCTCAGGTCAGAGTCTCGGGGTCCTGGGATTGAGCCCCTCGTCGGGCTCTGTTTGGCAGGAGCCTGATTCCCCCCTCTCTCTGCCTGACTCTATGCCTACTTGTGATATCTCTCTCTCTGTCAAATAAATAAATAAAACCTCCCCCCACAAAAGAGGCCTTTCCTGACCACTCTATCTATAGGGACACCCCTTTGCCCACTTTATCAGTCCCCATCACATCATCTTAAGCACTCACCACCACTAGACAATATTTTCTTCATTTACTTTCCTGTTTCTATCTTCTCTCTCATAAGGGTGGAAGCTACACTTTGTTCATCCTGTCAATATGCAGCAAGCACTCAAAAAAATTTTCCAGAGTATTTATTGACTATCATCAAAAAAAGCATCCTCAGGATGGGCTATTTTGTTCTTCTGTTAGAAGGAAGAAGACATCTACTTAGCCTCTACTAGTTCCCGGGCACTGTAAATCCATGATCTTCCTTTTAAAGGGGTAAAATAACCAGCTCAAGGTCATGTGGCTAATGACTAGCTGTCTTCTAAATTAAATACTTAGGTCTGTGCAGTTCCTCAACCCCTCTCACCTTTGCCTCCCTCCGTGGTGGCAGGCACTGTCACTCTACGGTTCACTCTCATACTGCCATAACACCAAGAAGACCAAATACTTCTAAACTGCTTTACAGTTATTAAAGCATTGCCACATTCACCTTAAGAAGTCTACAAAGCATGTAGAAAGCCATACAGCAACAGGAGGTATATTAAGCATGCCCCAAGGTTCACTATCCCCACCCTGACCCCCAGGAGTGGGGACTGCGAAGGAGTCACTGACAATGGAGGAATGGAGTCCCTATTTCTGGTTCAGAGGGAGTGGAAGCCGTGAGTCACCCGTGAAGGCTTATGCTACCAGAAACTCTTGATAAGACCTGGCTATGAGGCAACAAGCAGTGAATCACGGATCTGGAAGGCACTGGCTGATGGACGAGGGGAAAAGGAGGCCTCAAAGGGCTAGCAACTTGTTCAAGTTCGCTCAGCAGGAAAGCAGACGGAACCAGGGGTCTCCTCTCCCCCAGTCCTCTTTTCTCTCCCATCAAGGAGGCTTTCCAAGGAGAATTCTGAGTCAGGGGGATGGGGAGAGGACAGGGGCAGCTCATGGACTCCACAGAGGGGTCAGGAGAAGGCAGGGGTAGGACAAGGAAAGACACATGAGTTAGGATGGGGGACAGAAATGAGCCAATAAGAAAGAGATGGCAGTTTCCCGAGGTGGGTGAGGGCAGGCCTGAGAGAAGGCGGAAGAGGACGGATTACAGGGAGAACCGAGGGAAGTGCAGTGAAACCAGGGTCTGAAGGGGCCTGGCAGGGAGGGGAGAGCCTGAGGGGCAAAGGCAGGAATGAGAGTCTGATGGTGGAGGAGATCAAGGCCCCAAGAGACACTCAAGGGAGCCAGACGGGAGGTGTCCGGAAAGGCCTAGAGGGGAGTGGGACCGAGGAGAGTTCTAGGGTCGGGGCAGACCCTGGGGCGTGTCTGATGAAGGTGGAGTCCGGGCCCGGGGAGCCTTAGGGGAGCCTGAGGAGAGTCCGAGGGGACCAGGCCGACTCACCGCGCTTGTTTTTGGTGCCGTGCTTCTTGGCGGCGGTCAGCTCCTGCTCGATCTTAGTTTCCAGAAATTCCTGTTTCTTACTTAGCATCTCCTCCGTGTCCCGCAGCCGCTGGATGGCATCCTGAGGGGTCGGACCGCCCTTGCCGGCCTTACCCCCTCCTGCCCCGAACAGTTTTCCGAACACCGACATGGTGGCTGCTCGCCGCGCCGGCCTGCGCCGCCCTCTCCGGCTCGGCTCGGCTCCAGCGCCCGCTCCCGGTCCGCCGCTCCCTGCCGCCGCAGGCCTCTCCGCCGCCTCCGCCCCGCAGCTGGGCCCAGCCGCGCCACCTCCCACAGGCCCCCACGCCCGGCCCGGCCGGCGTCAGAGCGAGACGCCGCTGACTACAACTCCCAATGGGCAACGCGCCGGCCGTGCCTCAAATCTAAAGGAACGAGCCGCATTGCACGCAGGGAGTCTATAGTCTTCCGGCTTGAGGCGCTCGTCGGCGCGTCTTTTTGGTCTAGCTAGAGTCAAAGGGCGAAGTGGCATGCTGGGAAATGTAGTCTCCTTGGAACCCATTCTGTAGAGGTAGGACAGGCAGAGTAATAACAGTATTCTTAAAAACATTAATAAGCGTTATGAACATTCTGTGATCCAGGTACTGTACAAAGTGCTTTACGTGCATTATCCCGTTTAATTCTCAGAAGCCTATGAATCTATAAGCCTATAATACTGTTCCTATTTTCTAGTGAGTAACTAAGACTCAAAGAAACTGAGTGACTGGCTAGCTTAATTGACTAGCCCTGTTTTTGCCTATTTTGTACCTTCGCCCTAGAAGGCCTTTCTACTCTTTATTCGGCTAACAGGTTCTTCGAAACCTAGTAGAAGCTAACAGCCTTGGCACTGGAGTTAGACTGCAAGGGTTAGACCTACTTGGCCAAGTTAATTCCCCTACTCTGTGTGCCTCCCCCGAGATGACAATAACAAGATCACCTCCAAGCTTATGTGAGGCAGGTAATGTAAAGTGCTTATTGAGCATGGCCTAGCACTGTTGGTGCTCAACAATTTATTCCATACTCTTGGTCATCATTATACACACTAATAATTAAACCAGGAGGAGACCCAAAACTTCCAAAGTGGTAGAAGCATTAAAGATTTTTTTGCCCCTGCATTTTACAGACCACTGTAGTTGTGGGGCCACAATTTATTGTTTTCCCTTGTCCTTTGCTGTCAAGAATCACTCCTCCATCCGTTAACAGTGAGGCAGCATCTAATAGCCAATACTTGGCTCAAGCCCATCATTCTAATTTGCTGCTTCCAGTTTTTTATTTGGAAGCCTTGTTACTTGTCACTTAGACTTGTATGAAAGCAAAGAGTAAACAAGTTCTGAGTGAGGGTGCGAAGTGCTCTCCAATGAAGAAAAACATGGCTTCTCAAAGTCCTTTTTTATTCCTTCCTGGACCTTCCAAAAATGTGAAGTTGCTTGGGAGCAGTTTCAAACAAATGAGAGCTTGACTGAATTTTTTTAATTCTATCACATACAAGTCTTCTCTCCTTCTCAGACTATGATCTACATGTAGATAGAAACATGCCTCAGATGTTGTTGTTCTTACTGTAATCAACAACAGTCCCAGCCTGCACATACAAGGAACCATTCTCAGAGGATGGGAGAATTTATTTCACCCAAATTTCCAGGTTGGAAGATATTTTTCAAATGTGAGAGACATGCCAGAACTGTCAAGATCCACAGCATCATAAAATGTGAAACATAAGTCACACTTATGCTTGTTTTGCCATTGAGGTATTGCAATGTTTTTATAAAAATAAAAAATATAAATAAGGAGGCTTCAATCAAGCCACCTCGTGGGTACAGCAACTCCTCCACATCTAAGCAATGCACCCCCTCCCCTCTTATTTAAGTCATGCTATAATCAGACATACAGGTAGAAAAGACTTGCTGGGTTTGAGCCATGACTCAAAGAATATATGAACAGGAAACACTAGAGGCCTTACCATCACCAGTCTTATATTGCTGTGGCATCAACTGAGGATGACAGTAGGACCCTTCATGTCATAACATTGTGAGCCGAGAAAAACATCTTAGGGATATGATAACAGAACATTTAGATTTAAACTTGAATACCAACCCCAGTTAATTTGTATAGGCTACTCAGAATACAGGATTAAGAAGAATTTTGAGGCTGCATCAGGACTCTCCGAAAAAACGTGCTGAGATCTATTTGTGATGTCTGTCTGGAGTGTGGGATAGGAAGTGGTGATAAAAGGGCAAGATGGTTGTGATCCTGGCTGAGAATTCAACTGCCTTGGTAGAAATTCATATAGTGGGCTGATTCAACGCAGGAGAGCCCTGAGTTTACCTGGACGTCATTTTTCTGGTGTCCTGGGCAAATGCACAGCCTTTTCAAGCCATGACTGACTAGCATTAAAAATTGTGTGAAAAGAATGACCTATCATTACATGCAACAACTTGGAAGATTTGCAGATATTATGCTGAGTGAAAGAAATCAGACACAAGCCTGTATAATTCCATTTATATAGAGATCGACAACAGGCAAAACTAATCTATGGTGATAGGTGTTAGAATAGTGGTTATCAGGGTACCTGGCTGGCTCAGTCGGAAGAACATGGGACTCTTGATCTCGGGGTTGTGAGTTCAAGCCCCACATTGGGTATAGAGATGACTTCAATAAATAAACATTAAAAAAAGAATAGTGGTGATCTTCAGGGTGGTATAGACCAAACAGAATGATCTTTATGGGGTGCTTGACAGGCTCTACATCAAGATCTAGTGGTATTTATGTGGATGTGTACAAATTTACCTGTCTTCATAATTAAGATCACTGCCCTTTACATACTTTATGTACTTTGCTAAATAAATGTTACATTGCAATTTTTAAAACTTCTCTGGTAAAAACAGAAACAAAAGCATACAGTTTTTGTTTGCAAAGTACTTTTGCATACAAAATCTCATTTACAACCATCAAAGCCCTAAGAAATAAGCATTACTATACCATCTTCATCTTACTGCTAAAGAAACCGAGGCCCAGACAATAGAAATTGCCCAAGGTCACATGGTTAAAGACACTCAACCATATATTTATTTGTAAGCTTCATCAAAAATGTCATCAAGAAAAGCTAAGTTAGGGCGCTTGGGGTGGCTCAGTTGGTTAAGCATCTGTCTTCAGCTCAGGTCATGATCCTGGAGTCCCAGGATGAGCTTTGTTTGGGGCTCCCTGCTCAGCAAGAAGTCTGCTTCTCCCTCTCCCTTTGCCCCTCCCCCTGCTCCTTTCTTACTTTCTTACTTTCTCTCTCTCAAATAAATAAATAAAATCTTTAAAATTAAAAAGAAAAGCTGAGTAGATAAAACTTATAATAGATTTCAAATTGTAAATAATAAAAATTCCTATGAAACTTGGTCTCATGTAATTATATCAAATCAAATAGAGGATTTGCTGATTTTTAACTGTAAAAAAACAAGAGAAGTATATCCAATACTCCTTCCTGATAAAAACGCTCAACAAAGTAGGAATAGAAAAGAACTGCTCAATCTGGTATAGAAGATCTATGAAAAAACCCACAGCTAACATCTCACTTTATGGTGAAAGACTGAGCTTTCCCTCTCAAATCAGGAACAAAGATGACTGCTCTCATCACTATTTGACCTTGTACTGGAGATTCTAGCCAGGGCAATTAAATGAAAAAGAGAAATAAAAGGCATCCAGATCAAAAAAGGAGTAAAACTATTGGGGTGTCTGGGTGGCTCAGTGGGTTAAAGCCTCTGCCTTCAGCTCAGGTCATGATCCCAGGGTCCTGGGATCGAGCCCCACATCAGGCTCTCTGCTCCGCAGGAAGCCTGCTTCCTCCTCTCTCCCTCTGCCTGCCTCTTTGTCTAGTGGTGATCTCTGTCAAATAAATAAATAAAATCTTTAAAAAAAAAGCACTGAATTGTACACCTTAAAATAGTTAAAAGGGTGAATTTTGTTATGTGAATTTTATTTCCCAAAAAAAGTGTGTTGAAATAATGAAAACATATGTTGGTGCCCACCACACAAACCTAGATTAGAACTGAGGTTCTGCCATTCAACTATACGGCAAGGTGCTCCATCTGACTCAGTTTCCCCAACTGTGAAAGACACTATCCTCTTTACCAGGCCATTCTGAGGATTCAGTAAGAACGTAGGTAAAGGGCTTGCTACAGACTATGCATCCAATAAATATTTAGAAAATACGGGCACCTGGGTGGCTCAGTGGGTTAAGCCTCTGCCTTCGGCTCAGGTCATGATCTCAGGGTCCTGGGATTAAGCCCCGAATCGGGCTCTCTGCTGAGCAGAGAGTCCGCTTCCCCCCCCTCCCTCTGCCTGCCTCTCTGCCTACTTGTGATCTCTCTCTCTCTGTGTCAGATAAATAAATAAAATCTTTTAAAAAAAAGAAAACATGGGACGCCTGGGTGGCTCAGTCGGTTAAGCCGCTGCCTTCCGCTCAGGTCATGATCCCAGGGTCCTGGGATCAAGTCCCTCATCGAGCTCCTTGCTCAGCAGGGAGCCTGCTTCTCTCTCCACGTCTGCCTGCCACTCTGCCTGCTTGCGCGCTCACTCTCTCTCTCTCCCTGACAAATAAATTTTTAAAAATAAAATAAATAAACAATAATAGTAACAAGAAGAAGAGCAATCACTGACATCTGTGGGCCCTCACTGGGAGTCAGATGGTTTACAAAGAATATTTCATGACTTATCTGACTATAGCCCTATGAGGTAGATACTGATTACAGCTGAGGAAACAGAAGTTTAGACAGATGAATGACTGGCCCAAAGTCATCCCATTACTAATGACGTGGCTGACAGAAAATCTTTATTGAGTACTTTATGCTAAGTAAGACCCTGACCTGAGCGCTTACATCTATCACCTCATTTAGCTCACACAACTGCATGAGGTGGACACATTATTGTCCCCATCGTATTTGGTGTTTTTTTTTTTTAAGATTTTATTTACTTATTTGACAGAGAGAGAGAGGGAGAGAGCACAAGCAGGAAGAGCAGCAGGCAGAGAGCAAAGGAGAAGCAGACTCCCAGCCAAGTAGGGAGCCTGACATTGGGCTCAATCCCAGGACCTGGGATCATGACCTGAGCCAAAGGCTGACTCTTAACCAACTGAACCACTCAAGGGCTCCTGTCCCCATTTTATGCATTAGGTACTGGAGAAACAGAGAAGTTGAACAGTTTGCCCCAGGTCACACGGCTCATAAGGGCCAAGTTGAGATTCTTACTATAAGGACAACCTTTTGAACATCTATGCTACACTGCCTTTATCCAAATGAATGGATAGAGAGATATGCACAAATAAACACAAATAAATGAAGTGTGATGAGCCTGCGAGCAGGTATGACCTCCCTGGGGAACAGGGCAAAGTAAGCAGTAGAGGTAGGAGTGACCCAGCAGAACCTGAGAGAGGCAAGTGGGGAGTGGGCGGAGACTGTGCTGGAGGGGCCCCTGCACTTGAGCCAATGGTGGGTTCCAGCGCCTGCCTTTTCCATACCTACTCATCTGAGCACGTGTAGGCTATATGCAACAGGCACTGTGCCCTAGAGGGTCAAATGTTTCCTTCTTAGTAAGGCTTTTCAGGCCACCCCATCTCATGCTGCAACCTGCACACCCCTCCCCCCCCATACACACTCACACTACTCACCTCCATTTTTTTTTTCCTACAGTACTCATCACCTTCTAACATATTATAAATTGCTTATTTGTTGTTTATCTTCTGGTTCTTCCACAGAGAATCTCCACATATCATGATTTGTCTGGTTCACAAGGTATCATCAATGCCTAGAATTATGTGCAGCACATAGTGGGCACTTGATAAACACTCGCCGAGTGGATTAATGAATGGGCTGAGGTAGCAGTGACTTAGGGGGCAGGAAAACAGGGTTTGGATTTAGCCTTGTGATGATGGACCTTGGACAAAACCCTTTCCCACTCTGGGCCTCCTGTTATTCTCTGTGAGTCTACAAAGGGCACAAGGCCCTGAAGTTGGGCCTTAACCTCTGGCTTCAGGATTCCGGGTCTAACCACCATACACAAGCCGCCCTTGGTGAGCAGGGGTTCACCCCCAACCATGAGGGGGAATCTGCTCAGACTACCGACTTACGGGACCTGAGAATCCATGGGTGTCATTTGCTGGCCGCCTTGGGGATTGGGAGCCCCTGCAGCTGCCACCCCCACTCCAGCCTCCACAGGAGACAAAACTGGTCCGACCAGTTCTCCTGGGCCGCACCAGTACCTGCTGTGTCCACTGAGATTTCCCAGCCATTGCCTCTGTCATTTGTCCCAGATATTCTCAGCTTCTCTAAAACAAGGAAAATGGAGCTTTACAGGGCTTCGGGTTAGCCCTTCCTGGGCCCACATGATAGATTCTTCCTGAGGGAAACATACGATTGGCCTCCATGGAATGGGAAAAGGGGATGATGGGTAGAGTGGGTCTTGTTCTCTCAAAGTGCTGTTGTTGGTTCATTCAACAAATATTGATCCGCAATTCCTGAGCAGTTCTAGACACTGTAGATGTATCGGTGAACAAAACAGAGAAGTCTTTGTCCTTGTGGACCTTTTGTTTTTAATGAGAAGAACGGACAATAAAAATGTCTAATATAATGTCAATGATGATTAATAAAAATGAAGAGGAAGGGACTAGAGTGTGATGAGGTTGGGGAGGGGTTACTTTAGATAAATTGGCCAGGGAAGTCCTGAGGAAATAACTTTTGGACAAAGGTAAATAGAAGGAGGAGGCCAGTATTAGGAAAATCTGGGGGAAGAGCATTTTAGACAGCCTCACACTAGAGGGTTTCAAACAGGAAAGTGGGGGCGCCTGGGTGGCTCAGTGGGTTAAGCCTCTGCCTTTGGCTCAGGTCATGATCTCAGAGTCCTGGGATCGAGCCCCACATCGGGCTCCCTGCTCAGCAAGGAGCCTGCTTCTCCCTCCCCCTCTGCCTGCCCCTCTGCCTGCCCCTCTGCCTGCCCCTCTGCCTGCCTCTCTGCGTACTTGTGATCTCTCTGTCAAATAAATAAATAAAATATTTTAAAAAACAAACAAACAAACAAGAAAGTGGCATAATCTGATTGGGGCTCTGTCAAGAGAATGGATCGTGGAGGAGAGAGAAAGCAAGCAGGGAAACCAAAGAGAAGGTTGTTGCAATCAGCCATGCGAGAGAGGCTGGCAGCCTGGACAGGGCAGTGATGGCTGAGGAGATGAAAAGTGGTTGGAGCCCTGGAGAAATGATTAAAACAACAATAACAACAAAAACCCAAACCTTGGCCTATCAGAGCCGGTGAGAGCTTTAGTGATCCTAAGACAAGGCAGGAACTTTGGAGTCTGTCAGTCCTGGGTTTGAAGCCCAGCTCCACACATTCTGGCTGAGAGTTTCTGGGCAGGTTGCCACACCTCTCTGAGCCTTGGTTTCCCCATTTATAAACTGGATGTGATAGAAGAGCTTGCTTCCAAGGGTGTTTTGAGGACTCAGTGACATGTAAATAAGACAGAGATCAGAGAGCTTGGCACTTAATAGGCAATAAAGTTACCTATGACTCAACTCCCCACATTTATTGATAGAGAAACTGAGGCGGGTTAGTTTAGAGGCAAACAGAGGACAGGTGGTGGGAGGGAGAAAAGAAAGCACTATTTACAGGGTTCCTCAAATCATATATGCAGGTCCAGAGAGAAAGTTCAGTAGGCGAGGAATGTTAAAAAATCATGTGACCCACTCTGGCCATCTTGTTTTCCTACTCTCAAAAGACATGGGAAATTAGAAATATGTCTCTAAGATAAATCAACACAAGTATAGTAAGTAGCAACTGACATTCAGCAGCAAAGTCAGGGAGACCTTAGAGAAGAACAGGAACCGTGGCACCTGGAACACGTGTGCCCATTGAAAGGGGCTGGCTAGGTCAGTTCCCCCGAATTGCTGTCTCCCTATGCCCGACATCCTTATTTTCAGCAGAAGTCAGAATCCAGATTTTCATATGAAATCTCCCATTTTTAAAAAGATTCTATTTTTAAGTTATCTCTACCCCAAATATGGGCTCAAACTTATAACCTGAAGATCAAGAGTTGCATGCTCCACCAATTGAGCCAGCCAGGCACCCCGAAATCTCCCAGTTTGGTGTGGTTTTTTTTTTTTAATTTGCTTTTTTCGTAAGTAGCCTCCACACCCAGCATGGAGCTTACTGTAGGGCTTGAACTCATTGCTTCTGGAGTATAGGAACCCAGCATTTTTTTTTTTTTAAATTTATGGAACCTAGTGAATTTTTTTTAATCTAGTAAATTTTTATATATTGCTCTTGCTATTATTCTATTATTTCAGCATTCTTTTTTTTTTTTTCAAGATTTTATTTATTGGGGCACCTGGGTGGCTCAGTCATTAAGCATCTGCCTTCGGCTCAGGTCATGATCCCAGGGTCCTGGGATCGAGCCCCACATCAGGCTCCCTGCTCAGCAGGAAACCTGCTTCTCTGTCTTCCTCTCCCACTCCCCCTGCTTGTATTCCTTCTCTCTCTGTCTCTGTCAAATAAATAAATAAAATCTTAAAAAAAAAAAGATTTTATTTATTTGACAGACAGAGATCACAAGTAGGCAGAGAGGCAGGCAGAGAGAGAGAGGGGGGAGGAAGCAGGCTCCCCGCTGAGCAGAGAGCCCGATGCGGGGCTGGATCCCAGGACTCTGGGATCACGACCTGAGCCGAAGGCAGAGGCTTTAACCCACTGAGCCACCCAGGTGCCTCCCCTTTCCTTGATCCTGACACAGAGGGAACATATCTCACTTTTCACCACTGCAGTAGGTTTTTAATTTCATTATTTTTAAATGTTGGCTTTTTTTTTTTTTTCCCATTGTGAAAGCTGATGTCTGCCTGTAGGCTGCATTCAGCCCATGCCAATTTGTGATCTCTGCTTTCCCTGAATTCTCTGTCTGAATTGTAGTAACCTTATTGGGTAGGTACTATTATTCTCACCAATTTGACATATGAGGACACTGAGGTTCAGAGAGGTGAAGTGACTTGCCACAGCCACATACCAGGACAGAGCCAGGATTCAAACCTAGCTCTGCTCGATGTCAAAATCTGTGGGACCCTGGATGCTCAGGACAGCCTCTCTTTACACCTTACCCTCTCCAGCAACTTGGGGGACCTACGGGGTGCTCTGGAATCCTGGAACAGCTCTGTTGTCAATTTTGAGTGACCCTCGACCAAGGGTCTTCCCCTTCCTGGGCCTCAGTCTCCCCATCTGTCAACCTAGGAGGGATGTAGTTACAGGAACCCTAATATGGTCCCAGTCTCCTTCCCCGCAGTCCAATTATGTATCTATCAAATATTAGGCCTTGATATGTCACTTGTTCTGTGGCCTGGATCTGCCACATACTGCTATGTGATTTGGGGCTGCTTAACCTCACTGTACCTTTTGCCTCATCTCAGGTTTAAGATGGAATTAAAAGTAGCACCTACCTCCAAGTGCTTAGGACATGCCAGGCATGGCACAAGTGCCTAGTAAACATGAGTCCTCATGATTATTGATAAGTGTACATGCATGTGTACATTGACAGGAAAAGACAGAAATATAACTTAAGTAGTTTTATTAGAATGGAGACATGGTTCTTAACATTTTCTTTAATGTCACAATTTTTTAAAACGTTTAATGACTCCTCCATTTTGTAGAGAACAGTCTAAATTCCTCAACCCAACATCCAATGACATCTTTGATTCAACATCAACTTATATTTCAATACAGCAAAGTGGCTAATGGCACTCAGAGGCAGGCCACCCCAGCCTGAATCCCATCTCTGTGACTTACTAGCTGTGTGAGCTTGGGCAAGGAGCTCTGCCTCTCTGTGCCTTTGTTTCCTCATCTGTAAAATAAGGAAATTAACAATTCTCACCTGATGGGGCTGAGGTGGTATGGGCAGTGTCCATCATGTGGGAGCTCGAAACATATAAGGGATTATTATGATCTAACCACTACCCCCAAATCTCTGGTCATCCTGATCCATTCACCAGCCCCAGAATCATCGTACTTGGAAGGCTTTGCTCATGACTTTCTCTTCCTGGCATGTCTTTCCCTATTTATCCATCCATCAAAACATCCTGTGTCAAGGACCAGCTCAAATGTGACCTCCCCTAAAGAGACCTTCAGTCCTCACCAGCCCCCCTCTGGCCTTGAAGTCTGAGTGCACTTCAAGCTCTCACTATCTCAGCTGTGTACCACTTCCTCATTGGTCCTTCCTCTTGCATCATACCCTTCCTGATGGGAAGCTGGGCTTGCTCTGAGCTACAGCCCAGAGCCCCAGCACAGATATCTGAGGGACGTACCAGCCTTCAAGGAAATTCATCAAATTGAGTCCAACAGCTCTGCTGCATCCTGCCCTGTCCCTTCTTGGGCCTCAGTTTCCTCTCCTATCACTGAGGCAGTGTGGCTGTGAATAGAAATGAGGAGACCCTAGTCAAGGCCCCTTTTCTCTTCCTTGCCTCCCAATAAGCCTGGTTTGCTTCTCCTCTGGACTAGCTGGGGAGTGGGGACAGAGTGCTGGCAGTGGGGGCAACTACAGATTTTAGAGGCCAGCTTGCGATGGACCTCTGGCTCTGATCAGAGTTTCTGATGTTGAAGGGTTTGGGGCAAGGCCCAGGATCCTGCATTTTTCCAAAGTGAGTACCCCTTCCATGGCTATGTTCTGAAACGTGGGAGCACCGAACCTCTCATGGCTAACGGGGCAGCATAGCTGTGGGCAAGGGGCCACGGGCCCTCTCAGTCCCCACAAACTTTGGAGGGAGTGCTGCCACCTAGGGGCAAAGAAAGAAACTGCCAAGGCTCAAGCCTGAGCCATTGAACACGTTTTGATAAAAATATTTGAGCACTTTCCAAGTGCCAAGCACTATGCCAAGTCCTTTGCACATTTCGTCATACTGGGTCCCCATGACAGCCCTATGAGGTCGAAATGTCATAAGCCCCATTGTACAGAAGAGACACACAGGGCTCAGAGAGGTCAAGTGACATACCTAAGGTCACACAGCAAGTGAATAGCAGCACTTAGATTTAAGGCCAAATCTGGCCGATAGCTGTACTCTAACTGTGACACTCAGTGCTGCCTAAATGCCTACGTCACAGAGTCATCTGCGGATACCCTGTGGAACCATATATGAAAAGGTCCAGCAGATAAGGGCTCTACCCATTTCAGGCCTCCAGAAGAACAGCCTGACCAGAGGCCACACTGAGACAGCCCCGAGGAGGGGCTGGCGGGACCACTCTGTCTTCTCTCTTAGGTGGGCTGACACCAGGCTGGACCAGCCAGACCCTGGGCTGCTGGCTTGGCCAGCTCTCTTACCTCCAGTGCCCCTACCTGGAAGCGGTAGGTAGCCCTGCCTCACATTCCAGAATGCCACAGGCCTAGCCAGCAGAATAGGAGCCACAGCAGACTGGCCACAGGCAAGGGTTCATAAATGACACTCCAGAAGGATTTTGGCCAATGGCTCACTTCCATGGGGAAGGATCTCTCGTCGGCCCCTGGGGCCTAGACCCACAGGGGAGCATCAGTCTGGGCGCTGGGAGCAAACACCGCGGGTCCGTCACTCTGAGGCCTGGATGTAGACAGGCACAGCTAGCATGGCACATGGGCCCTCGGCCCCGGCCTGCAGCTCTGCCAGCGCCAGGTTGGAGCCCAGGCTCTCTGCATGCCCGGGCACTACCAGCTCCGGTTCACCCCCCACTGTGCCACCCACCACGATGGACAGCACTGCGTCTGGCTCCGAGAAGGGCGGCTTGCCTGGGGCAGCCTCGGACACTGACCCAGGCCCGGTGTCCTTCAGCTCCTCCAGCCCCAGCGGGTCGGGCAGGGGGGTCACCACCTTACGCCCGCCACTGCTGCCACTGCGGGGTGTTGCCCTCCTCCGGGAGGGCCGCCGGGCTTGCAAGTCCTTATCCTTCTGGGAGCCAAGGCGGCAGCGGTGATCTTTGAGGTATTTGTGTCGGGAAAAGCCCTTGGCACAGCCAGCGCAGCGGAACTTGTAGTTGCCGGTATGGGCACGCTGGTGCTCTGCGAGGTGGGCACGGCGGCTGAAGGACTTGCTGCACAGGGCACACTTGTGGAGCTTCATGCCTGGAGCGAGGGGAAGTCCATGAGAGGCACCCCGACCCCTTAGTCTGCAACCGCGCCTCTGCACTAGGGATAAAACCCAGTCTCTCGGCTTGGCTTTGGAGCACACGTGCAATCTGGGCTCTGCTCCTGCCAGTCTCATTTCCCACCTTTTCCCAACCAGCCACACCTGCTCTCCTCAGGCCACCAAGATGGTGCCTGCCTCTGGGCCTTTACACTTGCTATATCCACTCTGCCTACAATAGCATGCTCTGTCCTGAAATCTTGGCTAACTTAGCCAGGTCACCATTCTCTCTCTCCTCTCTGGTCTGTCTGCCTCGCCCTCATTCCCCCAGACTATCCCTGCAGGGCAGGTAGAGATGGCTTCATGAACTACACAAGGGATCCTGACATTCTGTGCTCTGAACCCGCCAGCGATTCCCCAAGTTTTCCACAAAGCCCTGTGCATTTGACCACCCCCTTCACCTCTCAGCCCCATTCCCTCCTTCCCCTCACCTGCTCTCAGAGCTCCATGCCTCCCACTCACCTTTCCTTGTCTTAAACACTCCCGTAGTCTCTCCCCTGCCTCAAGGCTTTACACTTGCTTCCTCCTTCTGGAAGCTATTCACTGGCTCTTCTCATCCCTCAGGATAGGTCTCATGTTACCTCCTCCTGGAGGCCCCCAGATACCTACTTCTTATCTTTCTCTGCCCCATCCTTCTGTTTATTCCCTTCTTTGTACTCTGCATACTTCCTGTAAGATACTTACTCATTTGTTTCTCATTTCCAAGCTCTGTCACTAAATGCAAAGCTTCACGGGGGAGGCAGGGTGGGGCTCTGCCCATCTGATTCTGCCCCATCACCTCCAGAGTCCGACACGTGATAGGTTCTCAACAGTCACTCACTGAGTGAATCACTGGTGCCTCCACGTCTACCATGAAGTCAACTCCAGCCCACACTCGGCCTGAGCCATACTCCCCTCACCCTCCCTGGGAGGAAGGCTCAGAGAGGGGCAGTGACTTGCATGAGGCAACGCAGCAGGACAGTGGTAGTACTCAGAATCAGACTCAGGCCCTCTGTCTTCAGTCCTCAACTCTCTACTCTCCCAGTTTTCAAACTCCCCTTAGCCACTATAAACCTCTGGTTTTTAACCAGGGGCAATTTTAATCCCTCAGAGACTTTGGCTTGTCCTCTGGAGACATCTGCGGTTGTCCTAGCTGCAGGGAGGACGCCACTGACATCCAGAGGGTAGAGGCTGGAGGTACTGGGAAACATCCCACAATGCACAGGGAGGCCCCCGGGACAAAGCACCAGCTACTGGGAAATATCAAGAGTGCCAAGAAACCACGCTCCAGACCCAATGGTATGTGGAAAGCCAGTTGAGTTGCTCTGAGGACACAGCAGCAGCCCAGGAAGTGCCATAGAGCCCCTGGAAAGCTGAGAAGTGGGGTGGAGAGCCCTGCTCCATGCACCAGCTGCTCTGCTCTGCTGAGGGTACCAAGGAACCTTCCTGGCTGTGTCCTGGACCCCGCTGGAGTCTGATTTCCCTCCATGTCCGACCCACATCTCTATCACACTGGGCACCTCTCTGATTTACAGCTATCTCTCAGGCAAGCTTCCTCCTCAGCCTGGGGAACTGTGTCCGACTTACCTCCATAGGACCCCAAGAACTCTTATGCAGACATGGCTCATGGTTCACATGAGCAAATGTCTGTTGGCTGGAACATACCAGGCAAACATAATAAGCTTCATGGGATACGCCTGCTCTTTCTAGGAGGCCTGCCCCAGCGGTTCAGACCCTCCTGGTAGGTCCAGCGGTCACTTACCGGAGTGGGAGAGGATATGCGCCTTCAGCTTGTCTGGCCGGTTGAACTCTTTACTGCAGCCCGTGTGTGTCCTAGAACCCAAAACCACTGGTCAGGGGGAGCTCACCAGACTCGGACTCTCTTGCTGGTCTCTGTGCTAGCCCTGGGCACGAGGGACTCCCTATCTACCCCAAAGGCCAGGCAAGGAAGCAGGGTGGGGAGTGAGGCAGGTGAGGTAGCAAGGCCCACGACAGGATAAAAGGAGAGAGGCCCTTCAGAACCTCGGCCCCGACAATTCTCCGTCCCACTGCTGGGTAAATCAGCCCCTCCCACTCATGCCAGTCTCCACTCACGAGAAGGGGCATTTGTATTTCTTGAATGGCTCATGGATCAACATGTGTCTCTTCAGTTTGTCCTTACGGTTGAACGCGGACTCGCACACTGAGCATTTGTAGGGCTTCTCACCTGTAGGAAGAGACACAGCTGGGGGGTGGGGACTGCGAGTCCCATGAGATGGAGTCTGAATATGGGGTACACTAGAGGACAGCAGCCCCTCTAGGGAAGTGGCCTGGGAGAAAACAGCCTCTCCCATTCCTCATGATTTTGTTTCTCAAAGGAGAAGAGGGAGCTATTTCAGATAGGGGTCAGGAAAGGCCTTTCTGATGAGGTAAGAGGGAAGACCTGACGGGGTAGGGGAGCAAGCCATGATGGAAATTGGAGTCAGGGTCCCAGGAAGAAGGAAAGGTGGGAGTGTGTGGTGTGTCTGAAGAGCAGTGGGGAGGCCATTGTAGCTGGAACAGAGTGGGGAAGGGA
Source organism: Mellivora capensis (assembly GCA_004024625.1). Taxonomy (NCBI): domain Eukaryota; kingdom Metazoa; phylum Chordata; class Mammalia; order Carnivora; family Mustelidae; genus Mellivora; species Mellivora capensis. The sequence continues at coordinate 100,136 of PISX010003913.1, forward strand.
GAATGAGGCAGAAGGGGAGGTCAGCGAGACAGCCAGACCCAACAGGAAGGGCCTGCAAGGCCTAGTTTTTTACTCTGAGTAAGATGAGAAGCCTCCAGAGGGGCTGAGTGGAGCAGGGACAGATCTGACTTAAGAGTGTCACGGGCTCCCTCTAGCTGCATGCAGAGAACAGACTGGCGGGGCAGGGGGGGGGGGAAGTAGCCAAGAACAGACCATGTTAGGAAAGCGGAATCGGCAGCCTTTGCCAGTGGACTGACTGTGGGGTGACTGAGGGGAAGGGAGTCAAGACTCTAAGGTGGGCCTGAGTGATGGGTGAATGGTTGTGGCATCTACCAAAATGGGGTCCACCACAGAGGAGAGAATTATACCTTATCTAATGGAATCGTTGCCACAAACTGTGAAGGAAGTACTAGGTGAGAAAACTGAAGGTCATGGTCTATACCTACTGAGCTAAGAAGCCAGCCCAGCAGTGTGATGCAGAGTCTGCCTGAGTCGCCCCACATCGGCTGCAGCAGAGCCTGGTGGGGATCAGGAGGGGGAGGAGAGCAGCTCTCACCTGACAGGGGTCAGGGGTCATAACCTGTCCTATGGAAAAGGGCTGCCACTGGGCTGTTTTGATTTCCTGCCATTATTTCCTCCCTGTTCTCCCTCTGGAATGAATAAAGTCCTTTTGAAAAATGCCAACCCAGTGATTAAGGAAATTCTGGCCCTTACAATGGAATGATCTGCAGTCATGTGTCCAGATTAGTGTCCAGTTGTGTTTCCTGATCTGGAAAGAGGCTCCTAGTCATACTGCTAGTGAGGAAAGAAAACTGTAGAACAGCTTAAGACACTCCCCCTTTTGTTAGAAAAGATAAAACCCTCATATTCCAAAACAGCCCTAGCCACAGGTGGTTGTATATACACAGAAGATGCAGGGAGAGAGCTGAAGGCAGGTACATACCAAAACGTCCGTAACAATTAGGATTCGAAGAGGCAACCTAAAGTTTTACCTTATATACTTCTATGCTGCTTCCATTTTTTAAATAAGCATGTATTACTTTTGAATAATTTTTAAAACTATAAGGAGAGTAATTTGGTAATATCTATCAAAATTACCAAGCATATACTTTTTTCTTCTTTTATTATGGTAAAATATACATAAAATTTATCATTTAAACCATCTTTAAGGGTCCATTTCAGTAGTATTAGCTACACTGGCATGGTTGTGCAATCACCAGCACCATCCATCCCCAGAACTTTGGCATCATTCCAAACAGAAACTCAGTACAATACTGCAAATACATTTGAACCTATCATTTCCACTGCAAAGAATACACAACTACTGACATACTCCCAAAAGCATTTCAAGGGGACACACACAGCATTTTGTGTACAAACTAACAGCTGAAAATAATCCAATAATTCCATCTCCAGGAACTGGTTAAATAAAAAATAGTAAATAAAGGGCGCCTGGGTGGCTCAGTGGGTTAAGCCTCTGCCTTCGACTCAGGTCATGATCTCAGGGTCCTGGGATCGAGTCCTGCATTGGGATCTCTGCTCAGCGGGGAGCCTGCTTCCCCCTCTCTCTCTGCCTGCCTCTCTGCCTACTTGTGATCTCTTTCTGTCAAATTAAATAAATAAAAATCTAAAAAAAAAATAGTAAATACAGAGGAATTCTATGCAGCTGAGAAAAAGAAGGTACTGCTAGAAGCATCTCCAATGTATACTGATGAGTGAAGAAAAAAGGTACATAACAGAGTTATAATATACGCTCCATTATGTAAAAGTAAGCAAGCATGTCGCACAGATATAAAATTAAACCAGAAGGACTCGGACTAGAGCCGCTACCTGCAGTCATCTGTGGGGAGGGGAACTGGCGATACTTTTCAAACTGCAAGTTACAACCTGCTGGTGGTTATTTTAACACCTAAAATTAAACAGAATAGAAAATATTGTTTTACGAAATTTCTGTTTCAGTGTATGCTCTGCATATAAATGTGTTTCCTGGGTTGTAGTATAAAATATATTTTTTGCAGTAGGTCATAGTAAAAAAAATTTAAAAATATTTGGATCATCCATTTGAGGTGAGGGGATGGGGTTATTTCCTTTTTTCATATTTGTTTTTTAATTTCTTTTTTTCATATTTGCTTTTGTAATGTCAAGGATTTTCTATTCAGGTTTTTGCAACCTTTGGATCCTTTTATTTTTTTTATTATTATTTTTTAAAATATTTAATTTATTTATTTGACAGAGAGAGAGATCACAAGTAGGCAGAGAGGCAGGCGGAGAGAGAGGGGAAGCAGGCTCCCCGCTGAGCAGAGAGCCCGATGTGGGGCTCGATCCCAGGACCCTGAGATCATGACCTGAGCCGAAGGCATCAGCTTAATCCACTGAGCCACCCAGGTGCCCCTCTTTGGATCGTTTTAAAAGAAAAAAAATTTTTTAAGTAATAATCTTTTTTTTAAAGATTTTATTTATTTATTTATTTGAGAGAGCAAGTGCACAGAGGCAGAGGGAGAAGGAGAGGCAGACTCCCTGCTGAGCAGGGAGCCTCATGTGGGACTCAATCCTAGGACCCTGAGATCATGACCTGAGCTGAAAGCAGATGCTTAAGTCCCTTAAGTAATACTCTTCTAAAGATTAAAAGAGAGGGACGCCTGGGCGGCTCAGTTGGTTAAGCGGCTGCTTTCGGCTCAGGTCATGATCCCAGGGTCCTGGGATCGAGTCCCACATCGGGCTCCTTGCTCGGCAGGGAGCCTGCTTCTCCCTCTGCCTCTGCCTGCCACTCTGTCTGCCTGTGCTCGCTCTCTCGCTCTCTCTCCCTCTCTCTCTGACAAATAAATAAATTTAAAAAAAATTTTAAAGATTAAAAGAGAATAAAATGTCAATATGTCTCAACAGGGGAACCAAGGAGGGAGGTTCTGCCCTGGTGTGGGTGGGAATTTTGCAGGGAGAACAGCACTCCACCTCAAGGGGCTCAGAATGGTCTGAGTGAGCTGTCAGGGGGCAGAGCCAAGGGTCCCCCCATCAGCCTCCAGAGGTACATCTCCACTCTAGTATTGGTGGGAATTCCTTGTTCACTTGAGAGGGCAGCTTGGCAGGGGGCCAGAAAGGAGATGAGGAAAGAGTGGGGAAGGAACTGGATGGGGAGGGAGAAGAGGGCTGGAGAAAGACCGGATAAAGGGCAGAGGGGGATGGGAAGGGGAAAAGAGACAGAGCTGGGGGAGTGGGCAAGGGGCTGGACAGGAGTTGGGGGTGGGGGACACAGGGCACGCACCTGAGTGGATGTGAGCATGCAGTTTGAGGTAGTGCTCCCGCCGGAAGAACTTCTTGCACACCTGGCACTTGAACCTACCACCACTGCCGTGGGTGGGCAGATGGCGCCGCAGGTAGCGCTCACAAGGAAACACCTGGCAGAAGAGAGGAGCTGGCCTTAGGTCTGACTCGGTAGCCCTCACCACCCTCTGAGCTAAGGGGCCCCTCATTTCCCGCACTTATGGAAACAATTTCCTTTCTGCCCACCAGGGGTCAGGGATCAGGGCCCACTGTAAGGCTTAGCCTTAGAATCTCACAGCTCCCACCATAACGCCTGCTCTGAGCTCCTGCCAGCCTGCTTTTCCTACCCAGGAGGCCCTTCCCTCTTAGCCTGACAAATTTCCACTTGGCCATCAAGACCCAGCCCAGGTGTCACTGCTTCTGTGAAGCCCTCTGACTGTCCGGTGCCACATAGGGCCATACAAACTCGACCCTTGAATGTTCATATACGTTTTATTTATTTGTTTGTTTCTTTGTTTGTTACTTAAAATAAACTCTACCCCCAACGTGGTACTTGAACTCACAACCCCGAGATCAAGAGTCGCACGCTTTACCACCTGAGCCAGCCGGGTACCCCTGTGCATCTACGTTTTTAAAGTCGCCATCTGACCCCTTGAATCATAACCTGTGGCTTAAATGAGATCCCTACGAGGGAAGAGGAGCTTTCATTCACCGCCACAGGGCCTGGGTCAAATGACGCACATGCAAAAGAATGAATGACAAAATGATTACATAACAGAAGAAACTGAATGAAAAGGTAACAAAGAGCCCATAAACGCGAAGCCAAAATCTCCTTCCTCTCCAGCCTTAGGAAAGGCATTCATTCATTTTTTCATTCATTTGTTACAGAGAAGTAGTCAGGGTTACAGACCCAACTACTTAGTAGCCCCCCCATGTCCTAGCTGGGAGAGCTTGCTGCACCTCGGTTTCCCCATCTGTAAAATGGGAAGAGTAGTGGTATGCTTCCTAGAGTTAAATGACTCAATGTAGATCAAATGCTCTGAATAGTATCTGGCACGTGGTTCTTGTTCAATCCATGATACCTTTTCTTTGGAACACAAATTCCAAAGCCCCAAATTAGGCTATCTACATAATTAGAAACATCTACCATGAGGCCGACGTGCAACCAGGGCTGTCCTGGAAAATCTGCTGTGTAAGGCTGTGAGAAAATGAGTAGACTAGAGAAACCAGTTAAAGCACCAGGCGGATGCAATCAGCGGAATCCAGACTTCAGGAAACTGCACAGGACCAATGGCCCAGTCTCCAACAAATAAATAAAAGAAAAGAAAAGAAAAAAAAGGGAACACTGGTGGAGAGCACCTGGTGATGAACAGAAACTTTGGTTGTATCCAGTGGCTGGAGTGTGTGGACCTGATTCAAACAAATAAACCTGACAAAAATTATGTTTCGGAGACAATTCGAAATGAGGACATCAGGCTTTAGCGATGGCTTTCAGATTCACTGGAAAGAAGAACCCACAGCAAGAAGGATAGTAATAGGTCAGGAAGCTGGAGGCCGCTGTGCCAAGGCTGGGCCTGGGCCCAGGAGAGGCCTCACCCCATGTCGGCACAGCCTGGCCGGGCCTGGCCCAGTGGCAGCTACAGGAGGGACACGTGTGCTATCTAGTGGCTCAGCTGGACCATGCAGGGCTCTTCCTCTTCAGAGGTGAAGTGTCGTCTATGGAGACGAGCCCAGGAGAGTGGGAGGTGTCTGCTTTACCACCTCTCACCCCCCATCATGGCCCCAGGGGGAAAGGGCAGTGGTACCCACCTTCTGGCAATGAGGGCAGGGGAAGTTGTGAGTGGCGGTCTGCAGGTGGTGTTCCAGGGCCTCAGGGGTAGAGTATTTGTTGACACATTTGACACACCTACATGGGAAGGAGAGGAGAGGGGACACAGCAGTGTGAGGAGGCCGGACTGGCCCAGCATCAGCCATTCTCCTCCCCCCAGGGTAACAGTGGGAGGCAAAATTCTACACTTAATTCATTCTTTTCCTTTCAAAAAAAAGGTGGGGGGACGTCAAGAGGCTTGAACTCAAAACCCTGAGTTCAAAAGTCACATGCTCTCGGGGCACCTGGGTGGCTCAGTCAGTTAAGCCTCTGCCTTTGGCTCGGGTCATGATCCCCGGGTCCTAGGACAGAGCCCTATGTTGGGATCTCTGCTCGGTGGGGAGTCTGCTTCTCCCTCTCCCTCTGACCCTCCCACCCTGCTCATGCCCTCTCTGTCTCTCTCAAATTAAAAAAAAAACAAAAACAAACAAAAACCTAAAAAAAAAAAAAAAAAGTGACATGCTCTACTGATTGAGCCAGCCAGGCACCCCAGAGGGAGTCTTTGATGAAAATAAAAAAAAAAAAAAAAAAGAAAGAAAGAAAAAAGAAAATCAGACCATGTTACATCCTTGCTTAAAAGACCCCACCTTGGCCTACAAGGCCCTAGTGGCTTGATGGCTCCTACCTCTCAGACTTCATCTTTCTCCACGGCCCACCCCACTCTGCTCCAGCCACCTTGGCCTTCTTAATATACCCTGAACACACCAAACTCTCCAGCCTCAGGGCCTTTGCACCTGCTGTTCCTGCTACCTGGAACACTCTCCCCCAAATATTCCCTTGGGTAGCACTTTTTTTTTTTTTTTTTTTATTTGTCAGAGAGAGAGGGAGAGAGAGAGAGCGAGCACAGGCAGACAGAGTGGCAGGCAGAGGCAGAGGGAGAAGCAGGCTCCCTGCCGAGCAAAGAGCCCGATGTGGGACTCGATCCCAGGACGCTGGGATCATGACCTAAGCCGAAGGCAGCCGCTTAACCAACTGAGCCACCCAGGCGTCCCTGGGTAGCACTTTCTTATCCTTCAGATCTCACCTCAAACGTCACCTCCTTAGAGATGCCTTCCTTGAGTACCCTGTCTCAAGTTGTCCCCTGTGGCCCACCCCCGGGCACTCCCTACCCAGTTTTGTTTTCTTCTTAGCACTTATTATCTATAATTATTATTTATGTGCTTACTTGATTTGATCTGTCTCTTTCACCAGCAATGGGGCTCTGGAGGCAGGGACCATATCTGTCTTGTTCATAACCTGATTTGAGCACCAGTGACAAGCTATTATGTGAAAGAGTCAGACAGACAAGGATCCAGGCCTGGCCCCTTCTTGTTTCTGACCCTCAGTTTCCTCATCCACAAAATAGGGTAGGAATCCCATATGGACAAGCCTCTTGTTCATTTTTAAGACTGTCACAAGAGTCAAAGGAAACAAATGTGCCAAACAGCTCATTAATCACAAAGCATTAAAAACGTGGTCTCCACTCTTAACATCACAGGCTGGCAAGCCTTCAAAACAGTTTCAGGTTGCAAGCTGCTCTGAAGATCCCTCCAGTCTCCCAACCATAAAAACATCTGCCAGCAAATGGACCCATTTATAACGAGGTTCCAGTGAGGAATGTTCCAGGTCGGAGGGTCATTCATGCTAAAAATAGAAACATGGGCCCTGACATCTGTACACCAGCGCCACCATGGGAAACGCACAGGTAGGCTGCACCTGTGGTAGGCCCAGGGGACCTCCTCAGACCACACTCTGAAAACCACAGGCTAAATGCCTCCAGGTGGCAAGAAAGGAAGAGCAAGTCAGGTGGGAGCAGAGCTACCGGGTGGGGGGTCAGGGGGGACAGAGACATTCCAAGCTGGTGAGGTAGGAAAGGGCAAGAACTCCACGGGCCTCAGCGGTGAGGAGACACAGATTTCTGTGGGAGGTAGTATAGCAGGAACTATTAAAATTAAAACTTCCTGCCAGAAATGCCACCCTAAGTCATCCAGGGTGACATCCTCAGCACAGGGGCAAACCCACGTCATGTGCCTGCTGATATGGTGTGCTGAGGACAGAGCGTTACTCTCTGATATTTCCTGCCAAGAGGGCCAATCCCACATCTAGCCTGAGGTCAAATCACACAAACCCCAAGTGAGGACATTCTACAAAATAACCTGCCTATCCTCTTCAAAAATATCACGGTCATGGGAGACAAAGACCAAATGAGCAGCTGTTCCTGCTTAAAGGAGAATAAAGAGACACGATCTAACGCAACCTGTGATCCTGGCTTGGATCCCAGGCCAGAAAAAACATTTACTTTGTCTATAAAGGATGTTATTGAAACAACTGGAAATTTCTGGATGAGGTCTGTAGGTTAGGAAACAGAACTGTATTGATTTAAATTTCTGATTTGATAACTGCACAGTGCTTCTGTAAGAGGTTGTCCTTCTTTCCAGAAAATATACACTAAAGACAAAGGGTAAAAGAGCATTGTGTCAGCAAATTATCCTCAAATAGCTCAGAACATAATATAGAATATATGTTGAAAAGTTAACATTTGGAAAATTTGGGTGAAGGGCATATATGGGAATCCTTTGTAGTACTCGTGTTTTTTCTGGAGGTCTGAAATTACATCAAAGTAAGTTCCTGAAAGTGACTGTAGTATGGGGAAGGGGCTCAGGGTAGACGGGGAATTTCTTTTCACTCATGCCCTTTTTTAGTAATCAAATATTGTACTATATGCACATAATTATTACATAATTATTTTTAAAGAAACTTTTAAAAAATATATTTTATTTACTTATTTGACAGAGAGATCACAAGCAGGCAGAGAGGCAGGTAGAGGAAGAGGAAGGGAAGCAGGCTCCCAGCTGAGCAGAGCCTGATGCAGGGCTCGATCCCAGGACTCTGGGATCATGACCTGAGCCGAAGGCAGAGGCTTTAACCCACTGAGCCACCCAGGCACCCCAATAATTATTATTTTGAAGTAGATAATCAATCTTTTTAAAAGCCCTCATTGATTAAAAAAGTTGTTTTTTAATTTTTATTATTATTTTTTGTCATCTCTACACCGAATGTGGTACTCGAACTCATAACCTGAGATCAAGAATCACACGCTCTTCTGACTGAGCCAGCCAGATGCCCCTCCCGCATTGACCTCGGACCTGCAAAATCACTCCTAGGAACTTATTTGTAAGTGAGCAAAGATGTCCAAAGTTGTTCTCTGTCGTGCTGTAGGTAATAGTGAAAAACTGGGAATAACCTGACTATCCTGCCATCACGAACCAGTTGCATAAATTTGGAACGTAGAATGGAATGATAAGCAGCCCCTGAGAAGGCTGGGGCAGGTCTGTTTGTGCTGAGATGCGAAGATATCCATATTATAGTTCTAAGTGATACCGCACAGCACGTGTACAGAGTGAACCCATTAAGTTTCAGTCAGTTTGCTGGAAGTTGTAGGACGTGAAAAAGGCACAATGAATTTTCACCAAAGTCTGTAACTGTAGCCTGTGGTAGTTATATCTACAAACATGCTCATTACAGACACAGACCAAATAACATGTACCAAGAGGATAATAGGGATTATTTTTGCTTGGCAGGGTTTTGGGTTTTGTGCGATTTAAAAAAAATATTTTTCTTGGGGCACTTGGGTGGCTCAGTCAGTTAAAAGTCTGCCTTCAGCTCAAGTCATGATCCCAGGGTCCTGGGATCGAGCCCCATGTTGGGCTCCCTGCTCAGCTGGGAATCTGTTCCTCCCTCTCCCTCTTCACCCCCCACCCCTTGTGCTCTCTCTCACTCACTCTATCAAATAAATAAAATCTTTACAAAATATTTTTTTCTCTGCATTGAATATAGGTAATTTTTGTAATTAGGAAAAAAAATCAATAAATCTTATTTTTAAAAGGAAAAAGTAAATATATAGCATATATAGAGTGGCATGCATAAAATTCTCTTGAAGGGTTTGGGGCTTGGGGTAGCAGCACACATAGACCAAGGCAATGTGGTCCAAAGGTGGCAGAGCAGATGGACCAGTGGGGCCCGGACACCTGGAAACAGGATGAAGCCACTACACCTGCTCAAACATTACTGAGAGACAGAAATAAATTCTCCCTCATTTCTGCCATTATTATTTGGAGCCCGTATTGCATGCAGCCAAGCCTATCTAAACTGTACAAATAATAACTTCCAGCAATCACATTTATTGAGCCCCTGTGATGTTTCACATATCATGTCTAAGAGCCTCACAGTTATCTTACCTGATCCTTGTAAATAGGACCTATAGTTATCCCCATTTCAAAGATATGGACACTGAGGCTCAGAGTGGCCAAATACCTTGCCAAGGTCATCTCCAGGGCTTGTAGTCAAGCTGGGATTTGAGCACGGGCAGGTGGCTCCTTACCATTACCCGAAACACCGTTCTACCCTTGAGTCATCCAGATGGTGGCCTGCCTTCTCGGGCCTTACCTTTGGGCCAGAAGAGCCGATGGCTACCAAGGGTTCCTGGCACTGTAACCCTCACACAAGAACCTAGAAGAGACTGACTGTAGACACAGGTCATAGGGCTCAACCCTCAGCCTACAAATTCCAAGACCAGAGCTGGGAGGTTTCCAAGGTTCCAGACAAGAATTCGAATCTCAGCTCTGTGTTGACACTGTTATTCTGACAAGCAGGTCACTTCTCCTTCTGAGCCTCAGTGTCCTCATCTTTCAAAGGGGGAGAACGCAACGGTTATGGACTAAACTGTGTCCCTCCAAAATTCATGTGTTGAAGCCTTGGCCCTCAATGTGATGGTATTTACAGATTTATGGATGGGACCTTTGGGGTGTGTGTGTGTGTGTGTGTGTGTGTGTGTGTGTGTTTGGGTTTTGATGAGATCAGGAAGGTGAGGTCCTCATGATGACAAACTGCCCTTATAAAATCTTTTTTTTTTCTTTTATTTATTCATTTGATGGACAGAGATCACAAGTAGGCAGAGAGGCAGGCAGGGAGAGAGGAGGAAGCAGGCTCCCTGCTGAGCAGAGAGCCCAATGCGGGGCTCGATCCCAGGACCCTGGGATCATGACCTGAGCTGAAGGCAGAGGCTTTAACCCACTGAGCCACCCAGGTGCCCCATAAAATCTTTTTTTTTTTTAAGATTTTATTTATTTATTTGGCAGACAGAGATCACAAGTAGGCAGAGAGGCAGGTGGTGGGGGGGAGCAGGCTCCCTGCTGAGCAGAGAGCCCAATGCAGGGCTTGATCCCAGGACCCTGGGACCATGACCTGAGCTGAAGGCAGAGGCTTTAACCCCCTGAGCCACCAGGAGCCCCACAAAGCACCCTTATAAAAAGAGATCCTGTGTCTGTGGCATTTTGTTGTAGCTGGAGCTGACTAATACCACCACCTCCCTCCCAGGATTGCAGGGATCAATGTCCCCAAGTCAGAGCTTGGCACATAGTAGGTGGTCCCTTCTTTTTACTTGCCATCTCACTCCAGAAAGCCACACAGTCACAAGAACTCGCAGATAATCCACAAATCAATCAGGCAAAAGCAAAAGAAAATGCCCCCTGAGATCACGTGGGAATTATCTATCACTAATCGGAAATTTCTGCCCCTTGCCTGGCCAAAGCTTTGCCTGGGTTTCCTGCCTCTCTGGCTCCTCTTCCCAGTCTCCTCCAGGGCAAGCTGCCCTACACCCATTTAAGTCCCAGGCCCCTGTCAATTTCTCAAAGCTTTTGTGATTTCTACAGGCCCTTCTTACCCTTACCCTGGCCCTACCTTCCCCTTTAGGCCACATCTAAACATGCTCTCCAGGGCACCTGGGTGGCTCAGTGGGTTAAGCTTCTGCCTTCAGCTCAGGTCATGATCCCAGTGTCCTGGCATTGAGCCCCATATCAGGCTCCCTGCTTGGTGGGAAGCCTACTTCTCCCACCCCACTCCCCTGCTTGTATTCCCTCTCTCACTGTGTCTTTCTCTGTCAAATAAATAAATAAAAAATTTTAAAAATCTTAAAATAAAAATAAACATGCTCTCCCACTTCCACTATACACAATGATCATTCTAAACTACTTGCTATTTCATTTTATATCTCTACACTTGCTGTTCCTTCTGCTAGGAATGCATTCTACCCTACCTACTTGGCCAACTCTTACTCATCCTTCAAAACCCAGTTCAGACAGCACTGCTTCAGGGACACCTTCCCGGCCCTAGGTCCCACTGTGCTTCTTGTATACCTTATATCTATGTATATATTAGCATTTTATCACAATACCCGTAGGTGTATTTACACACTTCTCTCCCAAAGGAGCCCATGCGCTCTAAGCTCAGGATCTGTTGTTACTTATCTCTGAAGCCCAGAGTGACACCCAGGAGTTACGCCTCATTAACAGAGGTTATTGGATAAATCCCTACCCGCACAAGTTTGTACAGAAAATCAAAACCATTCCAACATGAAAATATTCACTAAGAACTGGGAGAAGGCCCCTGACAAATACCCCTCCTTGTTTATCACTAATACCGATTGCCATGCATTATGAGCTAGGCTTTGTGACACTGGTTGAACACATGGTAAAATGGCCGCAGGGCAAAAATGTGGGTGTGATCTCACAGCTATGAAAATGATATTGGGGGGCGCCTGGGTGGCTCAGTGGTTAAAGCCTCTGCCTTCAGCTTAGGTCATGATCCCAGGGTCCTGGGATCAAGCCCCACATCGGGCTCTCTGCTCGGCGGAGAGCCTGCTTCCCCCCCTCCCCAGCCTGCCTCTCTGCCTATTTGTGATCTCTGTCTGTCATATAAATAAATTAAATACATAAATTAAATAATCAATCAATAAATAAAAGAAAGAAAGTGATATTGGGCACCGGCAGAGAACCCATAAGGAGGGTCTGGAAGAGGGACCAGAAAACCACCAAATAAGAGAAACTCAATGAGAATGAGGACAGTCACGGGACTAAAAGCTCAATGAGAATGGTTTGAAGACTCAAGCATTAAAAGCTTGTGACAAAACTGAGGGAGCCTTTCTTCATTTGCCAGAGGGATGCTCTCTATGACCACCACGGAAGACTAAAGTGATATAAAGGATTCTCAGAAAAAATTACCCCCAATAAAATCTACACTTGGTTCATTCCTTGCTCATTCTAAGAATCAGCCTCTGGCTTCAACTTTAACCTGAATTTTATAGATTATAAAACAAGTGAATCTTATTTTTATCATTTTTGCTTTCCAGTATGTGCTTGTTCATTCTGTTTCCATTCTAAGAATCTGTGTACCATTCTGACTGTAACCTAAATTTTGAAGATCATCAGACAAAATAATATTTTCATACTAGTTTTAGTTTGGGAAAAAATATCCGTTTTCCACTATGAATGAGAAAATATTGCTTTCCCCTTTTTTCACATTATTTTTTTAGGATAAATGTCTACCAAACTGAAGAATGATATAAGGAGGGCCAGCATCTTCTCCCCAGGTCCTCAGCAGTCAGAAGGAGCTAGGCAGCTGAGCCCTGGGGTCCCTGCGGGGAGAGGGTGGACGGGGGGGGGGGGGGGGGGGGGGGGGGGGGGGGGGGGGGGGGGGGGGGGGGGGGGGGGGGGGGGGGGGGGGGGGGGGGGGGGGGGGGGAGGTCACATACTTGTAGACTGCGCTGTCCTTCTTAGGGCTGTGCTGTGGCAGGAGGCTGTGGGAGTACTGGTGCACACCCAGATCATAGAGCGAGGGGAAGTCCTTGCCACAGAGGTGGCAGCGATAGCTCAGCTCCTCCTGGTGGCTCTTGATATGCTCCAGAAAGGTGTCAAGCTTTGGGAACGTCTGCGCACAGCTTTTGACCACACACTTGTATACCTTGAGGGAAGACACAGACCAGGTGACCGGAGGCAGAGGGTTCCCCTGCGCCCCTGCTCCTGGAGCTCTGTTTTATCTTGATGAGAGAGTCCTCTCTTCTCAGCCAGTCACAAGGCCCCAGGACCTTTCCCTCAGGTGCTGTGTGTGACCTGGTATCTTTAGGAAAATTACCCCAAGCCGGGAAATGCAGTGAAAAGATGACATCATGTCCTTCCAGCGCTATACTAGAGTAGTGGCTCTCTGACTCGAGCGACCACCGCAGTGACAGGTTGCCGGGTACCGCTCTCGGACCATCTGAGTCAGCAGGTGTGGAGGGCCTGAAGACAGGCCTTCCTAACGAGTGCCCAGGTGATGGGTGCCAAAGCCACAACTCTGGGGATCTCGCCCTGAGAAGCGCTATCTACCAAGCCTGCCCGGGGTCACCGCACTCTCTGGGGGCTGTGCCTTTTGACTATTTACTATGGATTAGGAGCCTGACTCTAGAGTTAAATATTAACTTGCAGAAAACAGCTCCAATATAAATGATTTTTGTCAGGTAGCAAAGATATCCCCAAAGGTCACGGGTTTTATTGCCCTATAGGACATTAACCAGATTTGAATCTAACTTAACCATCTTATTTGAATGTTCCTTTCTTTCACTGACCTAACTATACGTAGGTATGAATACCAGTATTCTAGATCCTCTTTTAAACTGGCTTTGTCGTCCTTCTAGTTTCCTTATTAATGAGTTATGTAAAATTCTGGTTCATGTTCACTATGTTATTTTTATGAGAATTAGGTTTTTAAATTTTGAAAATTATACTTTGACAAGCATACTCTCGATTACCTATACAATTCCACTTGCTGCTTCTTCCTAACAAAGTGAACCCTGATTTGTTCAGGGTGCCAACAAGCCCCATTAAAACACTTGGTCTCCCTGGATCCCTTGTATCTACTGTCAGCCATCGGGCTCCTTTCTTGCCAGTGATATATAGGCAGCAGTCTTTAGGGAAGGCATTACTTCCAGAACACAAAAAGCAAAAGCTTCCTAGGAGAAATCCCTCTGCTTTTCTCATTTGTCCTGACTGGAATACAGATGTGATGCCTGGAGATACAGCAACCACTATGCAACCTTGAGGGTGGAAGTCACATGCTAAGGAGGCAGGGCCACAAACCAGAAGTAGCCTGAGTCGACAATGACATAACTGATCTGCTATACAAGCCCAATGCTGCTTACTTAGGGACTTCTTGTAACATAAGGAAATAAAACCCTAACTAGTAAGCTAGTTGTCTATTATTTGCAGAGTAATAATGAATTCCTAAGTGACAGAGCACACCCACTGGCTCTGACTAATGAGAAATCCACAGAGGGCTTCTAGGAAAGAAGAGACACAGAGAAGACAGCCCACTTTTGCTATGTCTAGACCACTGCCTAGAGTGGTATAATAGGTATAGGTATAATAGGTATAATAATAACTACCATCCCAGGACCACAGGTAAGCCATCAGTACAGAACCAGGTCATATCCTCAGGTGGCAGAGGTAAGAGGTAGAAGGACACTGGGTCCTTGATGTTGGGTTGAGTCAAATGACTGTCTCAGGCCTGGAGCTGTGCAATTCTGGGTTTTCAATACCCTTGGGTTGCAATGACAAGCCTCTTAATTGTTTAAGCAATCTGAGTCAAAGTTTTCTGTGATTTTCCCCAAGGGTATCCCAACTTTACACCATTAATCCCCTGCTGGGAATCTAGGATAAGGGACAAGTTGGGAGATTTGGATGAAGATTTGATTATAGTGACGCTCACCATGGTTTTGCTTAAATATCAAAACATAGTTCATATCCAACATGTTAAAACAACAGGATTTCTTAAAATGTAGCTGTTAAAAATGATGTTTTTTTAAAACAGTAACATGAGAAAATTCTCAGAATAAAAAATTAGGTTAAAACATAGAAAGCACAGGGGTACCTGGGTGGTTCCATGCGTTGAGCCTCTGCCTTCGGCTCAGGTCGTGATGTCAGAATCCTGGGATCGAGCCCCACATTAGGCTCTCTGCTGAGCAGGAAGCCTACTTCCCCACCTCTCTGCCTGCCTCTCTGCCTACTTGTGATCTCTCTCTCTCTCTCTGTCATATAAATAAATAAAATCTCTAAAAAAAAAAAAAAAAGAAAGAAAGCACAAATCCCCAAGAGAATTTATGCTTATTACAAAAACCCAATCTCAAGAGGTCCCATGTGGATGATTACACTTATACAACATTCTCAAAATGACAAACTTATAAAGACAGAGAACTGATTAGTAGTTTTTAGAGGCTGAGAATGTTGGGGAAGAGGAGAGCAGGTCTAATAATGACAGGTAGAATGAGGAAGATCTTTGTGGTGATGGAATAGTTCTGTACTGTGACTGCAGATTTTACCTATAACAGGTGGTAAAATGACAAAGAACTACACGTAGCTTTATACCCATGTCAGTTTCCTGGTGTAGCTCTCAGGCTGTAGTTACACACGATGTAACCATAGAGGGAAACTGAGTGAAGGGTATAAGGGACCACTCCCTACTATCTTTGTAACTTCCTGCGAACCTACAGTTCTTCCAAAAGAGAAAGTTGGGTTTTTTTTTTAAAGCTATCAGGAAAAAAAAAAAAAAAAAAAAATTCAAAATTATATGTATATACAGGTCCCAATTATAAGAAAAAAAAAAAAAACAACTAGAAACTCTACAAAATATGCTGGATTTTGTGCTGCATTCTGGGGAGCACATATTGCAAGGTGGTTAATGACATGGGGTTTGGCTTTGAGCCCCGACCCAGTCAGTTACTGGTGGTCACTCTCGATAGGTCACTTCGCCTCTCGGGGCCTCAGTTTCTACATTGGGATGTACTGAAAATGCCTATCGCTAAGGCTGTTATGAAGATTAAATACAATCTTGAATGTAAGCATTCAGCAGGGTGTCCAGCATCTAACAAATGCATTCTTCAACCGATACATTCTTTAGATTTTTCTGAAATTTTTAAAAAATATTCTCTTTATTTATTTATTTACTTATTACTTTAGAGAGAGGGAGAGAAAGAAACATAAGCAGGCTCCAAGCCCAGCGTGGAGCCCGACACGGAACTCCATCTTACTACCCTGAGATCATGACCTGAAAGCCAAAATGAGCCGAAATCAAGAGTCTGACACTTAACTGGCTGAGCCACCGGGGCGCTCCTGAAGTGTACGCTTTAAAAAGGGTGAATTTTGTGAGATGCAAATTGTATCTTGATTAAAAAAATTAAAAAAAAAAACAAAAAAAGACTGTGGTCCTAAATCCCCATAGTAGGTGTTTAGACATTAGATTTCCTTGGAGTATTGAGAATTTTTCTCATGTCCGGATTCTATTTTGTATGACATATAAGAGCTGGGTTTCCTCCCTTGGACTAGCACCATAGTGGCCCCACCCAGAGAGGGGAGGCCTGGCCTATCACGGGTGGTTAGATGGCAGCTCACTGCAACTGGGGCCCACTCCTGTCCCTTTCTAGGCACCGTTCAAGACCCCGGCACCAGCTGAGTCTCCCATCTCGGGTGGTTGTGGCCTCCCGATGCCCACCACCTGCTTACCTGCTCATTCTTATGCTGGGTCATGTGGGACTTGAGCTGGAAGTAGGTGCTGAACTTGCTGGGGCAGAACTGGCACAGGTAGGAGCTATCGATGAGGACAACCTGCTTGGCCTCCAGTTTGTCCCCTTCGTCCTCACCTACAGCAGGCAAGGCCTGGGGCTGTGGGGCACCCGACAGGGACTGGCCCAACCCTGTTGAGAAAACCAGGGAAGAAGTCATTGAGACTGGCAGAGGAAGAGTCAGGACAGAGGGCCATGACATTCAGGAAGGGTTCATAAAGCACCCGCCGTGTGCTGCTGGGTCTACCCTGCCGCCTACCATGTTCCTGGTGTTGGACTCTGTACTCAAGGCCCTACACTCACATTCAGCTTTGCGCACAGATACCGCCATTCCAGGTGTCCACCTCCTGAATGCTTATGTCCTGACGGGTAAACAGCTATTGCCTCAAATCTCTGCTCATTGGCCTTTCTCTAGGTCTCTCCATGTTTGTTAAAAATCTGGAACACTACTCCCGGCTGCATTCATCATACCTCCCCAGCCTCCTGTTCCAATTACAATAATTTATTTAGCTGCCCTTCCCTCACTTTTTGAAGACAGGGGCCTCTGACTCATCTCTACAGAGGCCTCCATAAATGTTTGCTATATGGTTGAAACCCTGATGCCAGACACTGTAAGAATTTTGAAAAAAGAAGAAGGAGGAGGAGGAAGAGGAGGAGGAGGAGGAGGAGAAAAGAAACAGATGAAGAAAAAAAAAAAAAAAAAAGAAACAGATGGGACGCCTAGGTGGCTCAGTCAATGGGTGGCTGGCTTCGGTTCAGGTCATGATCCCAGGGTTCTGGGATTGAGTCCTGCAGGAGCTCCTTGCTCAGAGGGGAGCCTGCTTCTCCCTCTGCCTACTAACTCCCCCTGCTTGTATGTGCTTGTTCTCTCTCTCTCTCTCTCTCTTGCTCTCTCTCCAACAAATAAATGGACAAAGCCTTTAAAAAAAAGAAAAAAGAGGGGCGCCTGGGTGGCTCAGTGGGTTAAAGCCTCTGCCTTCGGCTTGGGTCGTGATCTCAGGATCCTGGGGTCGAGCCCCACATCGGGCTCTCTGCTCAGCAGGGAGCCTGCTTCTCCCCCTCTCTCTGCCTGCCTCTCTGTCGACTTGTGATCTCTCTCTGTCAAATAAATAAATAAAATCTTTGAAAAAAAAAAAAAAAGAAAAAGAAGAAACAGACTGTTCCCTAAGGAGCTCAAAAAAAAAAAAAAAAATGCACAGGGCACACAGAGACTGACTAAACACACTGTAGGGCTAGTTCCAGTAGGAGGGTCAAATAAAAGCGGCCACATGCCTCTCGTGCAGCAAAACATCCCCTTTGTTCGCTGGTATGTGGTGGGCTTTGCCCACCTGGGGGACTCTATAGGAAGGGCTTAGGCCCTAGCCTTACACTGTCCAATACAGAGGCCACAACCCACATGTGGTGACTGAGAACTCAAAATCTGTGGCCAGTCCATATCTAGATAAGCTACACACATAAATATACCCTGGATTTTGAAAACTTAGTATTAAAAAAGAATATAAAATGTTTCATTGATAATTTCCTTATATTATATGCTAAGATGATATCAGGTTAGATAAAACATGATTAAAATTAATTTCACTTGGGACGCCTGGGTGGCTCAGTTGGTTGGACGACTGCCTTCGGCTCAGGTCATGATCCCGGAGACCCGGGATCGAGTCCCGCATCGGGCTCCCAGCTCCATGGGGAGTCTGCTTCTCCCTCTGACTTTCTCCTCGCTCATGCTGTCTCACTGCCTCTCTCTCAAATAAATAAATAAAATCTTAAAAAAAAAAATTAATTTCACTTTTTTAAAGTATTGTTTTTATATAGCTACTAGAACGTTTTAAATTACATATGTTGCTCATATTATATTTTTGTTAATAGCACTGCTCAGGGCCTAGTAAGTCCTCAAGCCCTATAGAGAATAGGAATTAAACCGGTATCAGATCAGAGACATGATCATATTAGCTCAGGGACAAGTGATGGCTCAGAAGGGAATCCTACAAAGTGTAAGGGACTTTGGAGACCATCTGCCCAAGGAAGTAAAATAGGTTTCAATTTCAAGTCAACCGATAGTGACTGCCTGCAGCAATATACTGAGAGTGATTCTGAGACAGGATCCAGGCACAGCAAAAAGGCCAGGTGATGGGTTAGTACTGTCTTCCATGGGTACAGTATTAGAGTAAGGCCAGGCTTACTGTAGATTTGTCATCCCTCTTTTCATGCTATGCTCCATTTTATAAATAAAGTAGACTGAAGGCCAGAGAGGTCAAGGAGGTTGCCCAAGGTCACACAGCTGGGAAGAGAACCTATGAAGCTTCAGAGGAGAGGTATGGACATGATGGCATTCCCCTCTTCGACCTACCTGTGTTTTCCTCGTCCTCCTGCCTGCTGGGGTTGAGGGCCATGACCTGTACAGTCACAGAGTTGCGAGAGACAGTGCCACCGCTCCGCCCTGGAGGCCACACCTTATGAGTCTGCATGTGTTTCTTGACGTTAGATTTCTGGGCAAAGGCACGGCCACATGCAATGCACTGGAAGGGCTTCTCACCGGTGTGGCTGTGGGAAACAAAGCCCGTCAGCGCCCTCACGTAGGAACTGGGATGTGACCCCAGCAAAGGAGCTCACAGCCGCCAAGAAGGCCCAGACAGAGCCTGTGGATGCCACTGGCCATCATTCTGACACCATGAGGACAAGCTGCCAGACCAGAGGCAGAAAGACCCTGGGACCTTGATGACATTACGGAGTTGCTGAATCAACCAGCCCTGGAGCTGACCTTCTCTGTGGGCCCTTCCCATTCGGTGAGATAAAATATTTCATAAATGTTTAAGCACTCTCAGAGAGGGATTTATTCTTTGAAGAAAAAAATGGCACAGTCACTGCATAGCACTTGTACCATTATTTAATATTTTCCTTCAAATAAATCCACTTTTTTAAAACTTCAAACAATCTAAAAATTAAGCTTCCTGTTGTCATATGGAAAACCCCTGATCATAAAAACAAAGTAACCAAAAATGCAAGAATTTATAAAACAGTATTATCACGATCTATACAGCTGCATTGTCCAATAAGGTGGACCCAAGCCACATAGGACTATTTAAATTTAAATTCATTAAAATTAAATTAAATTAAAAATTCAGTTTCCTAGTCATACTGGCCTCATTTCAATGCTCAGCATCCGCATATGGTCAGCGGCTACCCTACTGGACAGTGCCA
Source organism: Mellivora capensis (assembly GCA_004024625.1). Classification (NCBI taxonomy): domain Eukaryota; kingdom Metazoa; phylum Chordata; class Mammalia; order Carnivora; family Mustelidae; genus Mellivora; species Mellivora capensis. The sequence goes on from PISX010003913.1 coordinate 119,866, forward strand.
ATTTGGGCATTGCCATCACTGCAGAAAGTTCTATTGAGCAATGGTAGTATAGTCTAGTGAGGTCTTTTTTTTTAAATTTAACTTAATTTTTAAATTTTTTAAATTCAAAATCAATTAATTAATATATAATGTATTAATTGTTTCAGAGGTACAGGCCTATTCAGGTCTTGATCTCGGGGTTGTGAGTTCAAGCCCCACACCGGGCTCTACTCACAGTCATCTTTGCATAGTGTGGCACCCCCCCAGGTCAGCCCTTTCTGCAGAAGTGAGGATTGAGGCATCCCTCACCCTGGCAAAGACCCCACAGTTCAAGTACATTTCTCCCCCCACCCCGCCTGGCTCAGACCTTCTTCGCCGTAATGGGCAGGCCCCACAACTTTCACAGATCCCTCCTACTGCTCCTGAGACAGAAGAGGGAAAACCGACCTGACTTGGACGAAAGGTCTGAGAACCGTGACAGGATGGGTGGGGCCTTGGACATCACCCTGACAAGGGGACTGAGCAGGGAGCCTTGCTTCTACTGTGGACGGTCCTCCAGCCAGGGCTGCCGAGGAGCCACCTGCCCCACCATGCCTGGGTACCTTCGGATGTGCTGCTGCAGGTCGAAGTTTTTGGTGAATGACTTGTCACAGTACGAGCACTTGAGTTTTTGAGGCTTGGGCTTCCCTGCAGCTGAAAAACAAGGTGGGGGATGGGTGGGGAACCGTGAGGCTGGGGGTATAAGTGAGGGCAAAAAGAGCAGCCTCCTATCTCTCTACCCCTTGGACGTGGGGCCAGAAAGCCCAGGGAGGTCTACATGCACAGACAGGCAGAGGAAGCAGCACAGAGCCTCTCACAGTGCCTGGAGGAGGAACGCCCAGGAGATGCTCTGCCTGGAAGAGCAGAACCACCTCTGAAAGGCTCTGCTTGGCCTGTGGATAAAAATCTAAACTTGGTGCTGTGGCCTACAGGGCTATGCATCCTCTGCTTCCTGCCAACCTCATCATTCTCTCCATCCAGCTGCAGTGGACTCCTTGCTAACCTTACAAGACCTCAGGTGATTGATATCTGTGCCCTCTCCCTCCACCACCACTTTCTAACACTGCCCCTGTCCCATCGCCAGAATCTCTGAAGGGGTCACAGACACCACTGCTTGCCTGATATCCACTGCCCCCCTTCTTCCCTCAAAAACCCCCAAATAATGGAAACATCAATATTCCCGGCTAAAAGAGACATTTCCCAGCTTCCTTTGCAGCTAGATAGGGTCATATGACTAAGTTGTGATCAATGAGGTAGAAGCAAAAGCATCATGCAGAACTTCCGGAAGCTGGGAGATGCCCCTTTTATCTTTTTTACTGCCTGGAATATGAAACTGATGACCGGAGCTCCAGCAGCCATCTTAGATGGTGAGGCACCCTGATAACAGAAGCTACGCCCTGGGGGAAGCAGAGCAGAAAGACAAAAGAAATGTAGGGACCCCATGACCACAGAAGCACACGATTTCCAAACTGCCTGCCACTGGCCTTGTTTTGCATAGGAGAAAAGTAAAATTCAATAATTTTAAAGTCACTCTTACTTTGGACTTTCCACTACATACAACCATACTTCATCCTAACCATCATAAGAGGGAAGATCAGAACTAAGCAGCCTTATGGACAGGAGAAGGCTGAAGAAAGAGTGGAAAGATGCCCCTGGCAGGTGGCGGGCCCACCTTCTGGGAGTCCACTGGCACCTTTGGCTCGGCGGGTCTTCAGTGTTGGTGGGGAGTCAAAGGTGGCCACCGTGCCCCCTGTGGCGCTGGTCATGGGGGCAGCCGGATTTGGTCCTTTCGGTTTGAATCCCTGTTTGCCAGGGCTGTACACTGGAGGGGTGGGGTATACTGGAGCCTCCACACACTGGTTTGGCACCTAGAAGGACAGCACAGTGAGGGAGAGAGGCCTGGGAAGGATAGAAAAGAACTAGACTAGCCAGGGGGACCCTCACTGTGGTCCTGGCTAATCTCAGCCAGGATCGCAATCCTAACCCCTCCATCTGGTTCAGTCAGCCCAGTCACTCCCAAGACCCTGTAGAACTTCATGGAGCTAGTAGGCTAGAAGCAGCTTTGGAGCCAGGCAGTCTGGGTTCAAATCCTGACTCTGTCACTTATCTAAGTGATCTCGGAGAAGTCTTCCAACATCTCTCAATTCCCCAGCTGTAAAATGGGGCTAATCAGAGTACTCCTCTCCTTGGGTTGTAGTGAGGATTAAATGAGTTAACATGTGAAGAGCTTAGATGGGTGCCTAGCATACGGTAAATGCTCAATAAACATTAGCTGCTGTTACAGCATTACTGGTAGTAGTAGTTCATTAGCAAAGGAGAACCAGGAAGTCAGAAGGGTCTGTGTCCTCATGAGTAACCCCGCTTCCTAACTGACCCTGCCAATGCCACACCAGCATCTCTCAACTGAGAATGGACCCTGAAGCCACAAAAAATTCATTCACACCAAATGAATTCTGAGCCACTCAAACCTCGTTAACACTAAGCTTATGCCATGACACCGGGGCATTGTGGAAACTTCATTAATTCAATGATTTATTCATCATTCATTGGTTTTTCCAGGCTGGCTTATCCAACACTTCACTTCCTATCCTCCTCTGCTTTTTTCTTTTTCTTTATAGACTTATCATTATCTAATAAATTATGTGTTTTACTTACTTATCTATTATCTGCCTGGTTCCATGAAGGCAGGGACTTTTGGTCTGCTTTTGTTTACTGTTCCATCCCCAAGCCTTGAGTCATCCTTGCCCCAGAGTATAATTCATTAATATTCAATAAATTCAATAAATATTTGCTGAACCAGTGAATTCATTTATATATAATAATATAATGAACATAAAAATGTATACTTGTTCATTCAGATGATCGAAATATATTTGTCAGGTATATTTAGTCTTCATCCACAGTTCCTGGAAATGCTTCAGAGCCATAAAAGTGAAATGGGTGTCTTATTATTTCTGTTTGTTTTATTATTGATGAAACTGACTTTTGGCCTTGATTCAAGAGCAGGCTGGTTGCCGAGAGGACCAACCATGTGCCTGGTGGTTTGGAACGTTCAGTCCCATACCCCAACCCCTGGGGAATGAGGAAGGGCTGCAGGTTCAACTAGCCACAGCCTATGACTTAATCATGATTATGTACTGAAACCTCCATAAGAAATCCAGAGGACTGGGTTTGGACAGCTTCCAGGTTGACGAACACGTGGATGCAGGGTGAGTGGGACACAGAGGCTCCATGCCCCTTTCCCACACCTCACTCTATGTACCTCTGCATTGGGTTGTTGATCCCATATCCTTTATTATACTGGTATCCTTTAATCCTTTAGTATACTGGTATATCCTTTAATAAACTGGTAAAAGTAAATGTTCCCGAATTCTATGAGCTGCTCTAGCAAATTAACAGAACCAAAGAAGGAGGTTGCTGGAACCTCCAACCTGCGGCCTGTCCATCAAAAGCACAGATTGCTTGCAACTGGTTAAAGTGGGGGTGAGGGCAATCTTGCAGGACTGAACCCTTAACCTATGGGATCTGCTGTTATCTCTGGGTAGATAGCATTAGAAATGAATTGGAATTCTTGGGCACTGTGCTGGTATCTGAGAATTGCTTGGCATCGTGAGGGGACGGTGGGAGCGGGACCTCACCCAATAATGGAATTGGGTCCAGGAACGAGAAGAGTTGCTATCGGTGGATGCATGTGTTGGGCATCTTATATGGCACCATCTGATATGGTACGTGCTTCTGCTAGATCTCGTCTGTTGACCTTTGACACCATTCCTACACGTTCCATGCTCTCCCCTGATATGCACATTCTCAGACTCCCTTACCAGCAAGGTTCTGAGCACAAATTAGGTGCTGCCCACGAGAAGCACCTGCAAGAGATCTGGAAAGCAGAGAAAGGTAGAAACTGCTTTCCTCTGGCAGTGGAGGCAGGAGGCAGGAAGGTGTGTGGTCCTAAACTTTGGATGGCTGGCTGAACCCTCCATCCCCCTCCTGACCGCCAGCCTCGAGGACGGCAGCACAGCGACAGAATCCTACAGCTTCCCCAGCTCTGGGCACAGCGGGAGCGTCCTGGCCCTCTGGGCCAAGCAACAACAGTGAATCTGAAAACCAGTGGCCTCTGCCAACTCTGCCCTTGGCTCCATCTAGCCCTCCTGAAGCCACCTTTGTAAGCACCTGGCCTCCTGCATTAAATCCCTTTGCCAGAAATGCCTAGAGTGGTTCCTATTTTCTTGACTGATACAGAACTCAATAAATATCACATGGACAAATTCACCCATCAGGCAAGTCATCACTGAGCAATTACGTGATGGCCACTGGGTTTGCTCTCTTTATCTTCAACAGCTCTCAAGGGGAGTTCCCATCCCAGAGGCAAGGAGACTGAGGTCAGTGGGCCCTATTTCAGACACCTACTATAGATGTGCCACAGGCCAGGGACTCTGCTAGGGGCCAAGGATGCCAAATCAAAGAAGACTCGGGCTCTGCCCTCGTCCATGTGGGAAATGCACAACAGCAGCTCCCCCTGGTCTGGCCCCCTCCGCCTACCAGGCCACCATCATCCCCTCAGCATCGCACTGACTTAATTTTTTTTTTTTTTTTAAACTCAACACAGGGAAGCTTGCTCTGTTCCCTCAGGCTAGGCTAAGTCCCCTGCAGGCTCTCATAACATGGTGTGGTTGGTGGTGAGATCTCCCTACTGGTCTGGTTCTCCTTAGAGAGAACCATGCTCTCTAAACATGGAATGTCTGTATGGCCAGATTGTAAGGTGAGTGGGGGTTAATGTGACCTCAAGTGCAAGCTCTTGGTGTCAGCACCGTGTCCCCTAGCACTGGGGTCGGGACAGGTTCTGAACTCTGAGCACCTTGAGCTTGTAGCAGGGAATGAGTACAGCACACAGGGTACATGCACCAGTTTTGTGGCTTCAATTCTCTACACTTCCCAGTACCCGTGCCCTTTGCAGGGTGATTTTGCAGCCTTCCCCCATCAAATGTGGCATCAGTTTCCCTACTTCTTAAATCAGCTGGCCTACACTGACCAACAGAAGAGACCCGGTCACAAGCCTAAGCTCCAAAAGGCCACAGGCATTTCTGCTTGCATAACCGTGCCTCTCCAACTGCTGTGAGCACATGTCTGGCAAGCCCATTAGGGGATGAGGGGTGCCCTGAAGCAGGACTGGGTTACCCAACTTGTCCCACCTACAGGTCGTCCTATAGCAACTGACAACTGCCATCTCTGCACACCTGGGAGAGCCTGGCCAAGGTTAGCAGAGTTGCCAAGCAAGCCACGTAGGTTCAAGAACAATGAACACATTCTGCCATATACCGCTGAGGTTCTGTGGAACTTCCTTCCACAGCCCTGGCTAACCCATACATCTAGCTTGTTAAAAAAATGTTAAGAGCCTGGGGCACCTGGGTGGCTCATCGGTTGGGCATCCAACTCTTGACTTTGGCTTGGGTCATGATCTCAGGGGTCATTAGATCGAGCCTTATGTTGGGCTTCTGCGCTCAGCGTGGCGTCTGCTTAAGATCCTCTCCCTCTGCCCCTTCCCCTGCTCTCCCACTCTCTCTCTCTAAAAAAATAAATAAAATATTTAAAAATGTAAGAGATATTCACATAGATAATTTTTTGGAATCTTCTCCCTAAAACGTTGGTGTTCCCGGGATGTTCTGAGCCCTCCCTGAGGGTAGCTTCTATTTCTGCTACAACCTCTACCTCATACTCCCTTCTCAAAGCTTGCATTCTACCATTACAGGTATGATGGCTGGATTAAAGTCCTTCTCTCCCATGATGCGGATATCCCCCTGATCTGGTTCTGTCTCCCACAGTACCTCTGGCACCATCTGGCACACAGCTGGTGCTCAGGAAAGGTTCAGGTTACCCATGATAACCAGAACCAGTTTCTCTCCCTCCACCCCAAACCCCAAGCTCCGAGCTCACCTCCAGGGGTGGGTAAGGCTGCATTCCCAATGCCTGGATCTCCACCGTGCCACTCCCAGCCAGCGGCGCCGTGGCACTGTACACCTCCACCACACCATTGCCGCCAGGATCGGGACGCCCAGGGGGCCCCAGACTCTGGGGTGGGGGCGGTGGGGGCTGGGGTGGTGGGGGTGGAGGTGGAGGCGGAGGCTGAGTGAGGTAGCTGGGTGCAGAATGCATGTTCAGGCTGCTCTGAAATCAGAAAAGAGAATTAAAGGGTCACACCCTCTTGATACTAGCTGTCTTGTTATCAGCCAGGAAGGACATCGGTCTTAGCCAATGATGCGGAAAGAACAGCCCCTCACAAGGTAGCTCAGAGGACAGGGCTGATGGGAGGCATGGCAACCGAGTCATGAAGAACACCGAAGAAGCATCAGCCAGGTGCCATTACCCCTTTTCTCTAGGAAAGTCGACAAAAATGGCCCAGCTTGGAAACCTGAGTTGATCTAATAGTCCCAGTGTTGCTGTCCTAGGAGGGCTTGCTTGTGGGACCCGCTCTTGAGTGGCCTCTGAGATCCTGCCTTGTGGAAGGTTGCTAAGGACCACTAAGGCTATTTTGCTCCCCTGGGGCACTGACCATTCTGTACCAGGTCACCTAGATCATTTGTACCGACAGTGTGATCTGGGGTGAACACCTCCTTTCCTTCTAAGAGTACGGAATTTTGGTCACTTTGGCACCTACATGACCAATCCCCAAGAAAAGCCCTGAGCCTCGAATCTTAGGTATGCTTCCTGAGCAGAAACATGCACACGCATTGCTGCTCTCCTCTGCTGGAGGAAAAAGTGTTTTGGGCAATCTCTCCCCACTGCCCCAAGAAGAGGAACTTTTGGAACCTATGCCTCGATTCCTCCAGACTCCAGCCGATATCTTTTTCTCTTGCTGATCCTGCTGTGTATCCTTTGTCAGAAATAAGCCACAGCCACAAGTACAACTATCCTGAGTCCTCGGAGTCTTTCTACAGAGTGTGTGGGTGGCTGTGTGGATGTGGGTGGCTGTGGACCCCTGAAATGCAGCCACTGACTTCTAGAAATTTATCCACAAAAATAAAATCAAACAGGTGGGCAAAGATATGTGTACATGGAAGGTTCCCTAGTAGTTTTTATAATGGCAAAAAATGGCAGTGACCTATATGTCTGTTAACAGAAGCCTGGCTATGTAGGCGAGGGTCCACCCACACAATGGGATATTTTACAGCTATTAAAATGATCGTGATCATGGGTGCCTGGCTGGCTAAGCTGGTAGAGCATGCAACTCTTGATCTCTGGGTCATGAGTTCAAGACCCACGTTGGGCAAAAAGCTGGTGATCAGTATTTCATAATTTCATAAAGAATGTTCCCTTCAATTGCTGTTCCTTGGGTTCCACAGTCAAACATGTTTGGGGAAAAATCTGGGGTGACAATAATCAAAAGTGTTTTACTGCAGGAAAAAAAAAAAAGTGAGGGACAGGGCAAGGAAAGTAATAGAATGTCTCCACCCTGGGCTGGTTTGACCAAAGATTCTTTGTGTACTGGAACATCCCAAGGAGCCACTCTTCTGAGGAACATTTTGGAAAATACTCATATAGAATTGTATGCTCAGATAATTATTTTAAGCAAAAGGCAAAATAAAAAAAAGCAAATTTCAGAACAGTGCTTATTAACATGATCCATTGATATAGCTACGTGTATTATAAATTTATTTATATATAAAGCTGTTCCTCAGGTCATCTGGGTGGCTCAGTTGGTTAAGCATCTGCCTTCCACTCAGGTCATGATCCCACGGTCCTGGGATCGAGTCCCATATCAGGCCCCTTGCTCAGCAGGGCACCTGCTTCTCCCTCTGCCTCTGCTCCTCCCCCTGCTTGTGCTCTCTCTCCCTCTCTCTTTCTCTCTCTCTCTCTGACAAAAGAAATAAATAAAAATCTTTTTAAAAAACCAAAAAGCTGTTTCTCTATTTGCATTTAAAGATCGGGGAAGCCAGGCACCAAAATTCTACCAGAGTTTTCTTTGGGAAGAGAGAGTATGGGTGGTTGATTAATTGATTGACTTCCCAACTTTTATTCTTTTTTAATTGTTTTTAAAGATTTAATTTTTAAGAAATCTCTACACCCAATGTGGGGCTCAAACTCACAACCCTGTGATCAAGAGTCACGTGCTCTACCAACTGAGCCAGCCAGGTGCTCCCCCAACTTTTATTCTGAAAAATCTCAAATCTACAGAAAGGCTGCAAAAGAATACAGGGATCAGGGGCCCATGGCTGGCTCAGTGAGTACAGCATGTGGCCCTTGATCCCAGAGTTATGAGTTCCAGCCCCACATGGGCATAGAGATTAAATAAAACAAACAAAACAAAGAATACATTGATCAATCCTATATTCCATCTAATTTACCAGTTGCTACCATTTGGCCTCATCTGCAAGGTGCACATATGGGTGTGTGCATGCAGATAAATGTACATACACACAGGGTTATATTTGTGTTTTAGCAAGCCACGCGACAGCTGCAGACATTGTAACACTCTGTTCTTCAATACTGTACTCCACGCATCTCCTAAGAACAGGATATTCTCCCATATAACCACAATTTGACAATCACACTATTTTAGATAGTAGTAGTATATCAACATGCAATTTCATTATCAACATACAATTTCATGTTGCATGTTGATATAATGCTACTATCTAAAATATTCAAATTCCTCCTATTCTCATTTCCCCAAAGTGTCCCAATAATGCCTTTGGATTCTTTCCCCCCAGTCCAGGATCCAACCAGGAACTGCATATTGCCAAGGGAAGGGCAGGCAAAATGGGTGAAAAGAAGCAGGAAATACAGGTGGAAAAGAAAAACAAAAAAAAACCTCACACATTGTAGTTGGTTGCCATGTCTCTCTAGTTCCCAGAGTAATTAAACTTTGTCCTTACTTTTCTGTTGTGTATTTTCTAACATTTTCCAACGGATATGGAACACTTTTGTTAAGAAGTTAGGAGGGGGCACTTGCGTGGCTCAGTTGGTAAGGCATCCGACTCCTGATTTCGGCTCATGTGATGATCTCAGGGTCATGGGATTGAGTCTCACATGGGGCTCTGTGCTCAGTGGGGAGTCTGCTTGAGATTCTCTCTCTCCCTCTCCCTCTGCCCCTCCTCTCCTCACCCTCACTCCCTGTGCACACATGTGTGCTCACTCTCTCAAATAAATAATTTTTTAAATTTTTAAAAAATTGTCAGAGTAAAGCTCTTTTTTTTTTTTAATTTTTAAAAGATTTTATTTATTTATTTGACAGAGAGAGAGAGACCACAAGTGGGCAGACAGACAGGCCGGGGGGTGTGGGGGGGAAGAAGCAGGCTCCCCACTGAGCAGAGAGCCTGATGCAGGGCCCGATCCCAGGAACCTGAGATCATGACCTGAGCTGAAGGCAGAGGCTTAACCCTCTGGGCCACTCAGGTGCCCCTACATCTTTTTATTTTTAATTAATTATTTATTTATTTGAGAGAGAGAAAGCACAAGAGGGGGTACGGT
>PISX010003914.1:0-129532 GCA_004024625.1 Mellivora capensis
CTCCTGGGGGTTTTAGAAAGGTCTGGAGGCAGATGGGGAAGGGGAAGGAGCAAGAGGAAGGGAGAACAGCGAGCTTGACAAGTAGTTTAACAGCTGCTCCACATATCCGCAAAATGACTCTAAGAAAAAATGGTTCTATTTATTTGCTGTTTCCTTCCATATATCTTCCCAACAGCATTCATCAATATCTGTCATTTCCCAGGGGGTTAGGCATGTCTAGCAATTCATTCTGCTGAATTATATTTCAATACGTGGATGGAGGGAGGCCAGATTGCAGATGTTAACTCTGACCTATGCCCAGCGTTGCCTAGACACGGCCACCACCGTGCTCCTGGGTACCCTCACACAGACAGCCATTCCAAGCCATACCACTTGGTGTCAGATTCTTGTGAGTACGTTCTCATTAGAGTAGGCTCTGTTTAATACTTGTTTAAAAAATCAATTTTAAGTTGTCCCATTAGCCTTTGGTCTATACAGCTAGCGCCTAGGGCAAAAACATCATGTTATTTTTTAATAAGAATTTTAAATTCAGATACTGATATCTGAATGGAGACATTTTGGGGATGGAGGTACCACAGGGATTTGCTGGCTAGGGCTGGGTCTCACTGCAGAGTGGGAGAATTTGTCGGGTGTTGTGAGTACTTGTAACAATAGAAACAGTGCAGTTTACCAAGCTCTATTTCCTGTATTCGTTTGATCCTGGTATCTTCCCATATTAGAGTTTGAGAGTGGTCATCTTGGTGGATGAGAAGAAATACTGCCTTCTAAAGAGAAGCCTAAGGGAAAACAAAAGAAAGGAAAAAGAACAAATATATTGCTAAGTATGGATTCAGGTTGAACCATTAAAAATGTACAGTGCATTGGCATTTTTCCCATTTTATCAAAAAATGCCAAGGGCAACATGGTGGCTGTCTGTGATTGAGGGTGAAGAGAGTACCTTTGAATCGTGTTACTGTACTGCCCACAACTAAAGTTACTTTGGATTTGAAACTTCAGCTGTAGTTGATAGTGGCAGTGGCAGCCAGAGATGGTTTGTCCAAAGGCGTTGGCTTCTCTAATGTAGACATGAGTATGCGGTTACTTGTCCACAGTCCCTAGTGCTCTCATGGTGCGAAACTGGCCTTTTGCGACTCCCTGAAACCCGTGTCGTGTACCCGGTCTGGGCTCAGTGCACTCTTACTTTCTGCTGCCTGCTCTGCTTGCTGCAAGCTTTCTTCTAAAGTGTCCTGTAAACTTTCTCACCAGGCCCTCGTGGTTCATATCATGGCCTGGCCATCCTTTGTTAAATACAGAATGCTGATGATAGTATTCTACATAGTGCGACAGGGCATCTCCGTCGCATTTGAGTCATGCAGCAGAACCGAGGCTTGGAGACAGCTGCATCGTGATGTTAGTTGGGTTCAGACCTTGGTGTCCAGATGGCATCCCATGCTTTGACGACCAGCCTCTCAGAAGGCATGCGCACTCTCCATTCAGCGTTCAGTTCCCCTGTCAGTTAGAGATCCCCGTATAGGAGCCAGTGATGTCTTTAAGGCTTAGGGTCAAGGCTATACTATGGACTTGACTTGTGCAAGTAAAAACACCCCTCTCCCTTTTTTTCTCCTTTTAAGGCGAGACTAGCAGCTCAGTATAGGAGTCAGCGAACTTTGCTCTCTGGTCACAGGTCTGTCGGTTTCTCAAATTATATTTATTTGTGCCATTAAGAAGAATGATTTAGCAGCATTGCCATGCTGTCTAGGTATAGTTATTCTTTTGCAGTGGGACAAGGAATTGGAAGTCAGTCACCCATGTGAGAGGGAAGATGGAAGGAACCATGTCTCTGTGTTGTAGTAGCAGCTGAAGACGAATAAAGGGAGACTCTAATTGCTGGGAGGATGACAGTCACTATGATGAGGAAACCAATGTTTGGGAGTGAGCAGTGGAGCAGAGAAGAACATCTTGAGGATGATGGAGTAGACTTGAGAACAGCGGCTGCTGACTCATGCATTCTCCCTGGCTTCAGCCAGTGAATTCTCCTGGCCTTTAACCTTTCTTCATTTCTAAATCCAGGAGCGCTCTGGGAAAAACTCAGTTCCTCTGATTCATGATTTTCATGATTCCAAGTGCTCAACTTATTTATGTGTAATTTGCAAGAGCACGTGCTGCTGTAGTTTAATGTAGATGCCTCCTAGACAGTGTAAGAGACTTATTTTTTTCTTAGGAAGGTGCATAGTTTTAGCTAAGCAAGTGAAAATTGTGTGTGTGTGTGTGCGTGCGCGTGTGCACGCTTGCGTGTGTGTGTGTGTATGTGTGTGTATTTTAAGACATACATAACAAAATTCACCATTTTAGCCATTTTTAAGTGCCCAAGTCAGCAGCATTAAGTACATTGACAACGTCGTGCGACTGTCCCCGCCATCCATCTCTAGAACTTCGTCATCTTCCCAAACTGAAACCCTGTACCCAGTAAACAGTAGGTCTCCTCCCCTCTCTCCCCAGCCCCCAGTATCCATGATTATACTTTCTGTCTCAGTGAAATTGGCCATTCCACGAACCTCTTGTAAATGGGGTCATACAATATTTGCCCTTCTGTGTCTGCCTTATATTACTAAGCATGTCTTGGAGGTTCACCCGTGTTGTGGTATGTGTCAGAATTTCATTCCTTTTTAAGGCTGAACCGTACTCCATATACAACATTTCTCAGTCGACTCCTCTCTCAGTGGAGGTTTGGCTCTTGTGGGTAATACCACTGTGAACTTGGTGTCCACATACCTGTTCAGATCCCTGCTTTTAGTTCTTCTCTCTGTACACCCAGAGGTGGGATTGAGCCCTGCCTCACGGCAACCATGGAGAGCAACACAGCCGCTCCCTCAACTTCCTTTTGTTCCTGGTTGGTGCCTTAGACGGATAAACAAACTTTTTCAGAGTTTTATGTGTAACCGAGTGCCCGAAGCCCTATCCAAAGACAGCTTTGTTAGTAGTTACTAGGTCTTATTTTCCCTTGGATGGCTTGTTTGTAGTCCAAGAGAACTCACCCAAAGTGTAAGACTGTGGACTGACTGCTAAATCTGTGTTGCCCTTCAGGTGATAAGGAACTTTTTTACTGGAAGCTTTTAAATCTAGTCAGGTACCATTATTCCCTGATGATAAAGTAGTTCTCCAGAGGCTGTATTTAATTCTTTATATAGCCATTCTGCTAAAATTATTGCTGACCTGGTATTTTGCTACTTCAGAGGGATACTTCATGCTTTGGGGGGCTTTGAAAGCATGTATTTCATTTTTGAAAGCACGCATTTATGAGGTCTTCTTATTTCTGGGGATACAGGGTGGAAACAAAGGAAAACACACCGTATTAAAGAGACCATATGTAGCCTTTATAGAACCAAGGTGCAGTCTGGGTCTAGGCTCAGTAATCTACTTATTTTACTATATAATCTTAAAAGGCTGCATATCTTCCACTCTGTTAAGTGGAGGCCCCGTGACCAAAACAGTAACAATAACCAATATAAAAAGCCCATTCAAGCAACTCCTACCTCCATAATGGAAGCCTGACAAGTTCTTACATCAATCTGGCCAACTGATTTCAGCTTTGATATGGACCTCTATTTATTGCCTCTCAAGTTCTAGTTATGTCAGTAGAATATATGTAATAAATGCTGTAATAAATATATCAGAATTTTATAAATGTGTTTTCAGAGAGCACAGAGCTGACCACAGTTCCAGCTGTAACAGCAAGCTCAATTTGCTATTAAAATAAAGCAGCCAGATTGGTAGGCAAGCTCACCTCTTGTACAAGAAGTTAAGAATGGTATTATCCATTAATTTCCACCCTGTGCAGTTGAATAATGCGGTTGACAGATGCTAATTTTCTTAAATTGTAGGCAGCAAATGATGCATGAATACAACCACAACACACTTTTTAGAGGCTCTTGGTAGTCATCAGAAAGCAAATTTATATAAAGTCCGATGAAGTCACTACCAAGTATGGCGCGATGTTAGTGCCTTCTAATGACTGCTTTAAATCCATCTGTTCTCTTTTCCCTATTAACACTAATGGGGGTCTAGGCAGGAATAAAAACCTCCCATGTGTTGTGCTAACAGACCATTCATTTGTAACATTCATGTGATTCCTAAGGATAAGACTCATGTAAGAATAATGACATCTAAAATCTAACCAGTGGTAGGATAATAAGTATTTGATTGTATGTGTGTGTGTGTTTCCTAATTTAATTATTTTTCCAGTGGCTTCACAAAAGTCTATTTCTTGCTCCCCTTATCATATACAGTGTCATGGAAAGCTTTTTGTGTTTCTTATTTTTTTAAGTTGTTGTTACTGAATGTCCACTGTATGATGTTTTTTCTTTTTAGATTTTAGGAACACCCTGTAAGTTTACCCCTGTTGCCCAGCTGAGGAAACAAACTTGGGGAAGTTCATGAATAAGTGATGTAATCGCTGCTGGGTGGGGGGGTCAGAATTGGCACTCAGCAGTTAGGTGGTATCCATCGTAACATGACTGGCAACTTTCACTGTTTTATATCCTGTTGGGTTTGAAGACTGTATGAGGTAAATATATGGCCTAAGTTGAAAAACTTAGTTCAAACTGAATTCCAGAACTGATCAATTATTGAACATCAAAATGTCTCCTTTGGGTTGCGGTCTGGTGACAAAATAAAAGAATGGAAGCCTGACGGAGAGCCCGTCCTTGACCAACGTCTAGCCAGGTACCTCTGAGCCTCCTTCTCAACCAGGCCTCAGACTTGGTCAGTAAAGTCACAAACAAACACTAGCATAGGTTCTAACAGCTCAAGGCAACCTTCTTAGCATGACCCTCATTCTCTTAAAGCGCCTGCTTGAGAAAACTCGGGGCTGTCAAAATTTTTTTCTGTTGGGGCGAACAGATCGGGTCTCTTTCTCCCAGCCTCTGTGGGAGGGTAGAGTCTGAATTTGGGAATTGTCAGCTGGCAGACAGAGCTGGCCTGGTCGCAGTTACACTGCAGGACCTTGTGTCGTTTTTCACTCCCCTGACTCGACTGAGCCCCCACTGGCTCCCTGCCCTACTCCCTCTTTCTCTTATGAAAACACTCAGTGATTGTGTACAAATTGAAGGTGAGCTCAATTCACACTGGAGTCCTTTTTTCCTTTTGCAGTCATTACCACTGATTAAAATCTGTCCTTACCACTTTAGTGTTGCACTTGGTTTTCCTTTGATAATGCACATGTCAGGCCTTGTTGCCAAGATGAGACTTAGATGTTGTACAGTAGCACATAAAATGTACGGTGGTGGTCAGCAGTGACTTTGGAGGAGAGGACACATAGGGGTCCTGTTAGCCATGGTCTTCGCTTGCTTTCAAGTGCCCTGTGAGAGCCAATGAAACTGTATGGAGGGAAGGGAAGTGGTTCTGTCGCGTGTGCCCACCCCCTTCCTCCCTCAGTGCTTGTTCTGAGTCTGACTTCCCATCCGAGGTGGGGCTGGATTCCCTGAGCAAGGATCCTAGCATATGAATTTCCTACACCGAAGATTTATTCGAGAACTGTCCCTGTTTCCATTCTGCTCACATTTATTGAGCACTTACTAAGGGCCAGGTACTGTACCTGATACTAGGGATAAAGAAATAGAAACCTATTTTTTCACCTCAGGGAGGGTCATAGGGAGTAGAATTACTTTCTACTAAAAGGAAAAAAAGGACTGATATATAGAATTATCCAGTTAACTGAAATGTTTGCCTTCTAAATTTTTCCATTGCTACATTAAATTCTTCAACTGTTTTTGTATCTACCCTTGGTTTTCTTTAAAATGAAGATTCTGGGGCAGAACAGTGGTGAGGCCAAAGTAAATTTTCTCCATGATGTAAACCTTTACATCACATAGCCTCTGTACCTTCTCTCAGGCTTCCTTCTGAAATATGAACAAAGAAAATAGAAACATAAAATATTAGGAAATGAAATAGAAGGGATCAGAAGAAAAAAATCTATGGATTCTGATTACTGGAGATCGGTATATTTTTAACAAATGATGTCCTTCAAAGAGTTATTTCTATATTAAATTATTTATTCATGTAATACTGATTTTAGTTTTCTTAAATGCAGTCTATAGTTTTCCTGTCCTTCTATATTAATGTCCTGCTTTTGGATCTAAAGGGAGTGGATTGCCCAAAGGCCCTCTTAGTCCAGCTTTTAGTTCATATTTTTAAAAAGACAAGGAAAAAAAAATTCTGGACTTCCAATTCTGTGACCTTTCCTGCATAAAAATAGAGCTGAATGTTTTTGAGGTGGTGGCCAGAATCACAGAGGGTAATTATATTTGAATTTTTAGTGATAGAGTTTATGCTTCAATTAATTGGCATTTCCCATATGTATTGGTTTGGAAAAGGTTTGGAAAAGGAGAGCAGGTAACAAAAATCAGTATGATTCCATTTTTGCAAGAAAATGGAGGTAACAGAAAGAAAGCCTGGTAGAAAAATCACTGAAATGTTGATAGTGGTTTTCCCTGGTGTGATTTTAGGTGACTTTTTTCCTTTATATATATGTTTACAGTTCCTGCTTATGAATTAAAAAGGAACCAAACCCAAGAGAAAAAGATACTTACCATTTTTACTACTCTTAGGGCTAAGTAGCTAAGGTTTACTCAGTGCTTTACTTAGAAAATTCTTTAATCCCCTCAACAATTTACACAGTCCCATTCTTCCCATTTTAGTGGTGGAAAAACCAAGGCAGGGAAAGGTTGGCTAACTTCCTTCCCCATTTGTGACCGAGGCAAGGTGAAGATCTCAAAAGCAAATCTCGTTTTCTGTAGAGTGTGTGCTTTCACTCTATAATATAGCAAAAGAACAGTTTGGCAAAATAAGAAATTGTGTGCTTTGCAATTAAAATATAAACTTCTGAGAGCACTGGGATGAAAGCATTAGACCTTGTCACGTGGACAGTGATGGGAGCGATAGCTCACTCCTGTTCTTTGGTAGTGCCAGTGGTTACCATGCACACTGCTAGTAAATCAGTTAATCTATGGCAACAGTTATTAAACAGTGGGATATGCTTGTTGCCTGAAGTAAGAAAGTGAGGCTCTTTTACAAGGAACAGGTCTGTTGGAGGAAATCCAGATGTTGCTTCTGCTGCAGGGCACCCAGCCGCATGTGCTACAATCCCTCATGTTTCTGAGAGGTATCTGGTTGGACCACACCCCTCCCCACCCCGCCGCCAAAGCCTTGAATGAGGTTCTGTGGGTTGCCTGCCATCTTTTCTCTTTGCCAGTGTGTCTTTTGGGAAAAGAACCTCCCACTTGTTCTTTAATCATTCATGGGATACTTAATGATCACCTACTATGGCCAGTCATTGTGCTGGTATTCATGCGAAACAGAAAAATCTAACGTTTTCTACTTTAGCTGAGCTCCATTACTGCATGAATATTCACGTCCATCCTAACTCCCTGAAGTCAAGGAACCTTATTTCCTGTGTGTTGGTATCTAGTTTAGTCTTTGTGCTGAGGAAGTAACGTAATGTGAATTGGTTCACCTGTTTGTTAAAGACATAGACCTATATTAGATTTCAGGGTTGATATAACTTGCTCTGTGAACCTAGTCTGACATTGATGTCACTGATGTACGTCAATGGATACCACGTGTGTTCTGTGGGCCTGATTGGATGACCACCAGTTCTTCAGAGAGGGAAGCTTCAAGAATGAGGCACCAGCTCCATTTCACCTTGAGAGAATTCTAGTTCTTCCTTTTGTTGGTCATGAGCTCTACTCTATCAACTCTTTTCTCATTGATCCTGAGATCATTTTTCGTATTAGATATTTAAGAAGTCCATTTTTTTTTAAAGATTTTATTTATTTGTCAGAGAGAGAGAGCGAGCACAGGCAGGCAGAGTGGCAGGCAGAGGCAGAGGGAGAAGCAGGCTTCCCGCGGAGCAAGGAGCCTGATGTGGGACTTGATCCCAGGACGCTGGGATCATGACCTGAGCCAAAGGCAGCTGCTTAACCGACTGAGCCACTCGGGCGTCCCAAGAAGTCCATTAGTAAGTGCAGACTTACTTCTGTGATGCTGAGGGTGCTTTGTGTGTATGGTCTGTATGCTCCGCAAGTTCCTGTGGGATCAGAAGTCACATGATGCTATATCCTGCCCTTGCTGAAAGCTGCCCATGCTGGAGATGGAGAGTTTTCCTTGGGTTAATGTGGGAAATCAGGGTCAGAACTTGGGACTGGATCCCCTGACTTAATTAAAACAATATTCCTCTGGTTCTGATGAATAAATATAAGGAGAATGACGGAAGCAGTAGGATGGCCAAGAAGGGACCTGTGGTCGTCACAGAAATGATGTTCTGCCTGCCATTTACCCTGTCTTCTCTTTCACCCCAACAGGGAGGTACCTCCTTCCAAACCCTGTAGCCGGGCAGGCCTGGCCAGCCTCTGCGGAGACGTCCAACCTCGTGCGCATGCGCAGCCAGGCCCTGGGCCAGTCGGCACCATCGCTCACCGCCAGCCTGGTGAGTGTCTTCTGCTGGGGTCCGCGGTGCATCGACGCGGTGTCCTCTCCCCACCACCATAGGGACTATTTTCAGTTTATTGAGTTTAACTGGGTTTGAACTTAACCACATTTAGCATTAAGCAATGTGGCTTTTTTTTTTTTTTTTGCATGGAGTGTGCTAATTTTTTCCAAGTCTCTTCTCCACACCCCCAACCTAATCTAGTGTTTCTGACACCTCGACTGTTTCCTCTCCTCCCTCCAAAGAAATGAAACTATCTCTGAGCTTTTTTTCTTAAATACTTCATTTGAAAATAATGTCAGCTTTACCAAAACGTTGGAAGAATATGAAAAATACATAGAACATATTGACCCAGCTATTAATTTCCTGCCAAATTTGTTTTCTCTCCCTCCTTGGATATACGCTGAGGTAGGTGTATATAGGTCTCATACATATCTGTGTGCACACGCTCAGATAACTGCTTCAACTCTCTGAGAGTAAGCTGTGTCTCTCATGGCCTTTTGTTATCACAGTTAGGAACACTGGTAAATTTATGGTGACTCGAGCTATTCTGTATTTCATTTTTATCAATTGGCTCAATCGTGTCCTGTGTAGCATTTCTCCTCCAGTATAGGATTCAGTCTAGAGTCATAGACTGCATTTAATTGTCATATCTATTTTGTCTTTATTA
Source organism: Mellivora capensis (assembly GCA_004024625.1). Lineage (NCBI taxonomy): Eukaryota > Metazoa > Chordata > Mammalia > Carnivora > Mustelidae > Mellivora > Mellivora capensis. The sequence goes on from PISX010003914.1 coordinate 9,132, forward strand.
ATCTGGATTTTTTTTACAGCCTTCCTTTGCCTTTTATGATGTAGAAATTTTTGAGGATTATCCTCTCCCTCCCAATTTTAAAGAATGGATGTTTCTCGTATTACACATGCCTGACGTGTCTGATGTTTCCTCTTGGTGAGGTTCACATTTTGCATTCCAGGCCAGAATAGGGCATGGGTGGTGATGTGTCTTTTCAGGGCTTACCTTCTGCAGGCCCGTCAATGTCCATCTGCCCCTCACTGTGTTGTTAATTCCACTCCCCCCCCCACCCCACACACACATAGTCATGGTGTTGATGTCTCCACTGGAATTAGACTTTTATCTTGCCATCAGTAAGCATTCTGTGGGAAGGTACATTTCAGGCCATGAGAACGTATTTTTCAAATTCAAAATTTAAAAATTTCCCCTAGATTGCCTATCCATTGATGATTTTAGCCTGGACCCTTCTTTTTTGTGGTAATTGAAACTGATTGTTACTCCCACCTCAGTGCTCTCTGCACATTTACCTGTTGGCCCATGGCATTCATGTTTGCATATTTGTTTGCAGCTTGGCCTCTTGCACTCCTTGTTCATTTCTTCCAGTGTTGATCTTTATTTTCAACCACGATGCTTCCTAGAATTTTGTTTTCTTCTGGGTCTGTTCCTTCTCTCCTTCAACCTTTGGTACGGCCTAGAAGTCTCTACAAGTTAATTTTTGGTGGTAGGGTTTTATGTTTTGGGAATAGATTTTTAAATATCTTTTACTGATGGAGATGCAAATAATATATTAGTGCATTATGTTTCCTTATAATTTTATGCATTAGTAATAAGTTGGATATTTAAGAATCATTCAGTAATGCAGAAAGATTTGATTTAAGTCAGATCTCTGACAAAAGTCTTACTTTTGCCACTAGATAGCTGTATAAAATTGGGCAAATCATTCAGTTACTCCTATTTTATCAACTCAACACACCTGCAAGATGAAAAGAAGTATTTAAGCAGTTCCTGGAAATCAACTTTGGAATCTCCTGATTTTACTTCTAGAACAATAAAGATTGTGAAGATAGTGAAAAAATTATTGCTAAAAAAGTTTCAGAATATTTTGACTTCAAAATTGACTGTGGTCTTTGAACTGAAGTTCATTGTTTTCCTCTCTTGAAAATTTTAGGACTTGTATTTCAAGGTACAGTTAAAATGATGGTAGTTACCATTTGCCATCATCCCATTCCCAAATTCAATGTTACTTTTTCTTCTTGGGGAATTTTATTGAAAGCTAATTTTACTGAAAGCATTTACTTTTTAAGAAAAGAGGGAAATGCCTCACAATTAGTGATTATTATTATTATTATTACTTTTTAAAGAGAGGTGCTTTTTGGGTCATTGAAGAATTACTCTTCACACTCAGATAGCAGTCCTATGTGTTGCTTGGCAAATAAATTATTCTGAATAAAACAACACTGTTAAAAGGAATATATCTCATCTAATACTGGTAGTCCCATACTCAGAAACAGAAATTGACTCATTCATTGGTAAAACACATGTCAGGTGACCTAAGATAATTGGGAATAAGTTAAAAAGATAAAGAGAACTAAGTTAAACTAAGTTAAAAAGATAAAGAGAAATAGAAAACACAAAAGAGTACTCCTCAAAATATGTCCAATGAAATTCTTACTGAAGAGTCATTTAATTATTAGCTTATCAATCCTGTGAGTTTTTAAACTGTTTGCTTGAGAGCAAAACTAGAGAAAGTGCTAAAATCCCATTCGCAGCAAGCTTCAAATAGTACCTGACACATAGCAAGTCTCAATTGTTAGCAATATTACTACTTCTGTTAGTAACATATTTTGGGTAAGCTTGAGTATGAAAGCCAGACTGCAGCTAATCTTTGACTTGACAGTGAAGGTTGAACTCATCGTCTTTCCTTCAGAGACTTCATTACTTCCTGATGCTAGTCGAAGGAAAACTATTTGCAGACTGTTTGACCAAGTCTTCTCCTGCCCCGCCCCACATTCTGTCCTAGTAAGAGCAGTAATAGCTGGAGGAGAGCCGATAGGCAGAGCGCCATCTTGATTTCCTTATTCTGCTAGCTGCCCAGCTTTCTGGGCCATATCGCTTATTTCAGTATATCGCCCACTTCAGGCTAATGACTTTTTCTACTTTTGGTACCCTTTGCAGACCATTAATCTGTTTCATATTTCTTAGATTGGATTACATCTAAATTACCTTACTGATTACAATTAACTATCTCTATAGTGATAGAGAATGTTGGTTGAGAGATGGAAATGCCTACTTATTAGAACTTCTCCTTTTTTTCTTTTCCTTCTAAACAAATGATGTGTCATGTGGTGCCCTGAACTGTGGAAAGTGCTTCACTCTGACCCTCTCTCCAGGTCACTATTCTCAACTCCACTGCCCCGTCTTAGAACTTTAAGTCACTCTTCCTGCGAGACCGCAAGCTCCTTGAGGGCAGAATTCCTGTCTCCTCTCATTTGTACTCCTCACTGTTCCTGGCACAATTCCTTGCACATAGGAAGCATTCCATAAATATTGTTGATGGAACAAATAATTATTAATAATAATTAATTACAATTGATAATTATCCCTACAAAGTGAAAGATGACTCTGCCTGCAAGGTGAGAGTGATGATGCGATTCTCTGTGCCGTAATGGTTGGCCTAATAAGACTATCCATCTAAAAACCTCTTTGTTTTTGTTCTGTGTGTATCTTAAATTCGTAATTAGCCATGAAGTCTGTGTAATGGATCAAATCTGGTGTAGTTCCACATCGGCCGCTCAAAAAATACAATGACTGGGGCGCCTGGGTGGCTCAGTCGGTTAAGCCGCTGCCTTCGGCTCAGGTCATTAACCCGGGGTCCTGGGATCAGTCCCGCATCAGGCTCCTTCCTCAGCGGGGAGCCTGCTTCTCTCTCTGCTTGTGCACGCTCTCTCTCACTCTCTGACAAATAAATAAATAAACTCTTAAAAAAAAATACAATGACAAAATAGTGAAGAGAGGATCCCTGTCCACCTTCAAGGAAATCCAATGAATATGCTTCTAAGCAGTCATGATGTGGTCACATTGACTTAAATGTTCTGTTAGCTCACTGAAGAACTAACTTGAAGTAGTATGTGTCTTCATGTATGGAAAAATTGGAAAAATCAAAATGTCCACATGACAGCATTACACTCGATAAAACAGCATTTCCTGTTCAACACACCAACAAAACATTTCAGAAAAGTACGACTCTCCACCTGAGAGGCATCCATATTTAGTAAGATCTAAATGAAGGCCTCATGGCTTGGTAGGTATGAATTCTAGTAACTGCATGACCTATAGTGATTTAAATGCCATAGGCAAGCTTGAGGGTAATGCTAACTACCTTCTCAAGGAGGAGATTAATTCCTAGCCTGAAGTATCTAGTTTTCCTTGGCAGTGCTAAATGTCGTTGTGCTCCCTCTTCCAGACACATTGGGCATTTCAGATAGATGGCATGTTGCCAATTCATCCTAAGTAGCCTGGTCGCTGGCAGAATCCATGCTCAGCCAGTATCCGCCTGCTGGGACACCAGCCGGGAGTGCTGATGAAGTGTCAGCTGTGTACTTCATATACATTAATCTGAAGAGGGGAAAACTCATTTCTCCATTTGCTCCTTCCATCTTTCTGTCCCTCCCCACACACATGGGTAGTTTATCAAAGAAGTCAGAGTTGTCAGAAGCAGGGGGATTTATACAGATGCTGCTTTCTGGCAAGAAAGATGGAAATTTCAAGAGACAAAAGCAGGACCCGTGGTAACTTATTTTTCTGTAGGAAAATAAGGTGGTAAGCCTCAATGATTAAAGTTTAAAAACAGTGTATGTGGCCATCATGTAAAATCCTCTCTTCTTTTGTACTTTGGAGTCATGGATAGATGGTAGAAACACAGTGAAAACCAGTTGACAGTGTTTTTCTCCAACTTTCTCTTTGATTTGAATCATGAGCTTCATCTGCGTGGTGTGTGGACCTTACCCTATCATGTTTTTTTCTTGTTGAGGTCCTCCTTGATCATCTTGTTTGAAACTGCTCCCCACACTGCAGGCCATACACCCCACTTTTCTCCATAGCTTCATCCTCTTTCAGTATACCACACAATTTAGTTTATTATTGTTTATATATTTATTAACCATTGTCATGAAAAATTCATGACAGTAGAGGGATTTTTCCTGTTTCCCCAACTGTCTTCCCAAGTCCTAGAGTAGTGGTGACACATAGTAACTGCCCATTGAAGACTTGGTGAATGCATAAACAAATGTTATTTCCTATCTATACATTTTTAGGGCCCTAGAATGGACTCCTGTTTATTTATTTATTTATTTATTTATTTATTTATTTATTTTTACTCCTGTTTATTTTTGTTGGCTTTTTTTAAATTTTTTATTATTTTTTTAAAGGTTTCATTCACTCATTTGACAGAGATCACAAGTAGGCAGAGAGGCAGGCAGAGAGAGAGGGGGAAGCAGGCTCACTGCTGAGCAGGGAGCCCGATGTGGGGCTCGATCCCAGGACTCTGAGATCATGACCTGAGCTGAAGGCAGAGGCTTAACCCACTGAGCCACCCAGGTGCCCCTTTGTTGGCTTATTTTTAATCTGTGGTTAACGTTTTAGGTTTAGCCTAATCGAGAAGCTAATCTTCAAGCCAGAGACCAATTCACTGTGGAAACTATATTCAAGAGTTAAACAATAGTGGTTAAGTTGGAAAAAGGGCATTGGGGTTGGGGAGCATTAGGGTTGGGCAGCAAACTGGTTAAGAGATCAGCTCCACTCTCTAGCACTCAGATGCTGTGTAAGCCTTGGTTTATTCATCTATGAAGAGGGTTAATGGTTTTAGTAACCTCGTAAAGTTTTGTGAGGATCCCATGAACCATCTCATGGGCAGTCCTTTGCCCGTTGCTTGTTTCCTAGGAAATGCTGGTGTTGATGTACCTGGTGTTTATCAAAACAGTGCTTCTTTGAGGTTGTCAGGCTTAGTGGAAGTGGTGTTATTAGAAGGGAGGGAAATGAGCCCATTCTCTCAGATCACCTGCTAAGAGCAGTAGTGTAATCTTTCTGTCCTCCCTGTGTGATGGTAAACCAGCTTATTTCTTGCTTCCTCATTTTGACTCAGTATTACCTGACACACTGGAAGATAATTTCTAGAATAGCTAATATTTTTGAAGGGGGGAGTGTTTTCAAATAATGTTTTTCAGCTTTTAATATTAGGTTCAATGGTGTAATTTCATGTTTCTTCAGTGGCCCTCTTTTGACATAGTATCCATTTCTTTTAATGAAAAAATTATGTTTCATGGTGTACTATAAATATTAAGACCAAACTATTTTAACTGTAATAAATTCAAAGAGCCTTGATGAATATTCATCTTTTCCATTTGCACAAATGCATGATGAAGAGTCAGGGAAAATTCACTAAACATATGCAAAAGTGCATTTTTCCTTTTTAATTCATTCAGAATGCACTGGCATAATGTCAGCATTTATTTAGGGCACAGCCTTTATTTGCAGTCATTTAATATTATATCAATACTTCATTAGCCTTATAGCTCAAAAACAAAAACCTGAGCTGAAGTCCAATTAGTTAACTCTGAGAGAGTATCTGTTAAATATTGATGCAGGAACAATTTGAATGCCCTTGGATAAATTGCTTAACAAAAGTTGTAGAATATAACTATGAGTTCGCATTCTCTTTAGCCGTCGTGACTCAGTTTACAGACTGCATCATATTCCATTCTGTGGATTTCTCAAAATTTCTCCGTTTAGGTTATTTAGTTTTAGTTTTTAGGTTATTTCATTTTTAGGTTATTTAGTTGTTCCTATTGCAGATAATGGTGATGAGCCGGTTTTTATAACTCCTTGTTCACCTCTCTGTTTTTAGGATAACTTCTTGGAGTGGAATCACTGTGACAAAGGGTATGAGCACTATGGAAGGTCTCTGTACTTCTGCTAAATATTGCTTCTATGAACACTGTTCAGAATTATATATTTATATATTGAGAAAGTGCATCTCACTACACCATGGCCAGTAGTCAATATTGTCTTCTTAAAAAAAAAAAAAGAACAACAAAACAAAAAAACAACTTTGTTAGTTTACTACATGAAATAATTATTCTTTTAAATTTGTTAGATTTTTAGTGAAGTTAATAAGGTTATTGGACATGTTGAACTCTTACTCCTAAGCCTCTGGGTAAAGCAAATAGGAAGTTAGGGTTATCTAAGCTTCTTCCTGCAACTTCTTCCTTCCATTCCCTAAAACAGCTTCCCATACCAACTGTTGGTAACCTGTGTTGCTCTTGGGACATAAGAACTCCCGAGTGTGATTACAGTATATGTAGCTGAAGGCATTATTCTGTAGTTCAGAATTTTTTTCATCTAGAAAGTAGTAATCTCAATTGTGAAATAGTGCCTTCAGCTGTGGACATTATAATCAGAGTCTCAAGAGTGCTTGTACTCCAGGAGTAATACGTCTCCCAGTTATTACCCTCTGAGCTAGGTTCTGTTTATAGTGAAGGGAGGAATTTTCATAACTCAGTGCTGCAATAGCCATAGGGAGCCCTGAGCAGATTATTATAGGTCAGGCCTAATCCATGAAGATAAATCTCATTATAGGTTCACCTGGGCCCATCCACAGAGCAGCTGGTTTAACATGAGTCTGTAAATCAAAGATCAGGTGAAAATCAAACTATAAAATCCTTGTCATAATCCCAACTCCTGCCTCTGTGCCTCCTTACTCTGAACATGCTTGGATGCTGTGAGAATAATTAGCAGAAAAAAATACACTGACTTCATTGTGATTCAGTATGTTAATGACTGAAATACTATGGATCTGGCAGGTGAGGCGGGGGGCGGGGTAGGTTTTTCCCCTAAAATGAAATTGCAGCTGGAAGTCGTCACCTAAAACTCCCCCTCTCAGTTTTCTCTTCCTGACATTTGCAAAGATTAGAAAACAATCCTTACCTTCCTTCTGTGTTGTCCTTCCTGGGAAGGATGTGGTACCTGCCAAAGCGCTGTCTGAGGGGGGTGGGGGGGGCATGCCTGAATGCACTGGCCACTTAGGGACTGGATGTTATCAAAGGCATTTGACTATCAGTGGAATGAATAGTGACCACAGATATCTTGGGGGATTTAAAGAGTGGATATGTGTGCCCTGTTTTAATTTCTTATCATCATAGAGGGGATTTAAATTAATTAACAGTAGTAATACCATATATATGTGTATATATCAGTTTATGTGCATGTTAAAGCTTTGGTTTCATTTATTACCCTCTTACCCAGTTGGTGTACCTGTTTAGAAGCTGGTTCACCTGTTCACCAAGCAGTGTGAGATGACCCAGGGAATGCCAGGTCATGGCCCCTCAGCTGTCTGAGCCCCTACAGTATTTTTAGCATCCGGTGCACTGCCTGATATGTATTTAGTGCTTAGATGATGGTTGTTTACTAATAAACGTTTAGGAGATCTTAATTAAAAGAACCTTGGGTTTTCTGAGGCTCCTTCATTTGGCTTCCTGGAGCCCAGACTAGTTGAATTGCCAGGCTCTCAATGATTTGATTGACCTCTGTGTCTGGGGAGGTAATCCACATAGAGGCAGTGAAGCAGTTTTGGCTGCCATCATGGCAGGGTCCCTTGATACACCACTGGATGGGTGCCACTGTTATGGACTCCTGGTCTGACACAGCATGTCCCTTTGCTCCCCTGGCAAAACCTGAGCACTTGATTATTTGCTGCCTCATTGTCAAAAGGATTCTGTCACCCTGGAAAAACAAGAAGCCCATAGTAATTAGATGGTGGTTTGTGGGAGGGAGGACATGGGGATGGAACATTTCCTTTCTTGGGTAAAAAATGAAAAATTTTCATTGTATTTAATAGGCTTAAGAAACTTTTTGATTTTGTGGTTCTGGAAAAGCCTATATGTTTTGATGCTTTTCCTACTGTGTTTTTCTAGACTTAAACTTTCATGGTTAGTGGAATGAATAGTATTGGTGAGAGTTCATTTATTTCATTGGCATGAAGTGTCAAACTAGCATTGGATTCTGAATCAGTGTATATCTCATTATGTTTATTAGTTAATTGACTATTAATTGAGTTCCTGTTGTACAATTAGTATTAAAACCTATATGAGGAAAAAATAGAATGAAAGCTTCCAAACACATTCTACGAGGCCAGCATTACCCTGATACCAGAACTAGGCAAAGACACCAAGAAAAAGAAAACTATAGGCCAATATTCCTGATGAACATAGATGTAAAAATCCTCAAAAAAAAAAAACCCCAAAAAACAAAAAAGGCAAACCACATTCAGCAATACATTAAAAGGATTAATTCCTGAATTCTTGGGAAACAAGGGCGGTTGAATATTCCCAAATCAATCACCATGATGCATCACATCAACAAAACAAAGGATAAAAGTTATATCATCATCTTAACAGATGCAGAAGAAGCATTTGACACAATTAAAAAAAAAAAGCTTCCATCAGAGTGGGTTTAGAGGGAACATACTTCAACATAATAAAGGCCATATATGAAAAGTCCACAGTTAACATCATACTCAGTGGTGAAAAATTTGAGAGTTTTTTCTATAAGGGCAAGAACGAGATAAGGATGTCCACTCTCACCACTTCTTTTCAGCATAGTGCCGGAAGTCCTCGCTACAACAATCAGTCAGGAAAAGAAGAGTCATCCACCTTGCTAAGGAAGAAGTTAAACTGTCACTATCTGCAGATGACATGATATTATACCTTGAAAACTCTAAAGACTCCACCAAGAAACTGTTAGAAGAAATAAATGAATTCAGTAAAGTTGCAGGATATAAAATTAATACCCAGATGTTGGTAGCATTTTTATATCCTAATAACAAAGTTGCAGAAAGGGGAATTAAAACAATATCATTCATAATTGCACCAAGAATAATGAAATACCTAGGAATAAACACAACCAAAGAGGTAAAAACTGTAAGACATTGATGAAAGAAATTGAAGAGACATAAAAAATTAGAAAGCTATTTCATGGATTGGAAGAATTAATATTGGTAAAATGTCTGTACTCCCCAAAGCAATCTACAGATTCAATGCAATCCTCTCAAAATACCAACAGCTTTTTTTTTTCTTTAACAGAACTAGAACAAATTATACTAACATCCATATGGAATCACAGAACACCCCAAATAACCAAAGCAATCTTGAGAAGGAAGAACAAAGCTGGAGGTGTCACGGTTCCAGATTTCCAGATACACTACAAAACTGTAGTAATCAAAATTGTGTGGTACCAGCACACAATTGAAACACGTAGATGAATGGAACAGAATAGAAAGCCTGGAAGTAAACCCATGCTACTTTGGTCAGTTAATCTAAGACAAAAGAGGGAAGAATATACAATGGGGGAAAGGACAGTCTCCTTAACAAATGGTGTTGGGAAAACTGGACAGCTACATGCCAAAGAATGAAACTGGATCAAACTTTCTTACACCATACACAAAATAAACTCAAAATATGTTAAAGACCTAAATGTGAGACCCCAAACCACGAGAATTCCAGAAGAGAATAAAAGGAGTAATGTCTTTGACATTGGCTGTAGCAACAGTTTTCTAGCTATGTCTACCGAGGCAAAGGAACAAAAAGCAAAAATAAACCTTTAGGACTACATCAAAATAAAAAGTTTTTATACAATGAAGGAAACCATCAACAAAACAAAAAAGCAACCTTTTGAGTGGGAAAAGATACTGGCAAATGATTTATCCAATAAAGAATTAATACCCAAAATACTTAAGAGCTTAACACCAAAACCCCCCCAAATCAAACCAAACCCAAACAACATAAAAATGAAACCAATACAAATACTGTGATTAAAAATGGGTGGAGGGCCTGAATAGACATTTTTCCAAAGGAGATGCACAGATGGCCAACAGACACATGAAAATGTGCTCACGATCATCACTCATCATTGGGAAAATGCAGATCAAAACTACAGTGAGATCACCTCACATCTGACGGAATGACTAAAGTCAAAAAGGTAATACAAGAAGGTAATAGAGTGTTGGTGAGGATGTGGAGAAAAAGGAGCCCTCATGTGCTGTTGGTGGGAATATAAATTGGTGCAACCACTCTGGAAAACGGTATGGGAGTTCCTCCAAAAATTAGTAATTGAAGGGCACCTGGGTGGCTCGGTGGGTTAAGCCTCTGCCTTCAGCTCAGGTCATGGTCTCAGGGTCCTGAGATCGAGCCCTGCATTGGGCTCTCTGCTAGCAGGGAACCTGCTTCCTCATCTCTCTCTCTGCCTGCCTCTCTGCCTACTTGTGATCTCTCTCTCTGTCAAATAAATAAATGAAATATTTTTAAAAAATTAGTAATCAAATTACCATATGATCTAGCAATTCCACTACTGGCTGTTTATCCAAAGAAAATGAAAACACTAATTCCGAAAGATACCATTCCACCCATTTCCATATGCTTATAGCCACATTATTTACAATAGCCAAGATCCAGAAGCACCCCCCACCACACACAGTCAGCCATACAAAGGGTGGGATCTTCTCATTTGTGACAGTGTGGATGTATCTATAGGGTATTATGCAAAATGAAATAGTCATTTGTGGAGTCTAAAAACTAGGACAAAGGAATAAACAAAAAGCAGAATCAGACTTACAAATACAGGGAACAAAGTGATCGTTGCCAGAGTTCTGGGAGTTGGGGGGAGGGGCAACATGGGTGAAGGGGAGTGGGAGATACAGGCTTCTAGTTATGGAATGAGTAAGTTCTGGGACTAAAAGGCATAGCATAGGGAATATAGTTGATAATAGAGTTAGTGTTTTGTGGTAACTGATGGGTGCTACACTTGAGGTGAGCATGGTATAATGTATTCAAAAGTTAAATCACCATGTCATAAGCTGGAAACTAATATAACATTGTGTGTCAACGCTACTCAAAAAACTTTTTAAAAACCTTACATGAAAAATATGTGACACATAGGCTTTTTAAAAGGAGCTTCAAAACTAGCTGAAATGACACTTGTGAAAAATCAGCAAAGTAGAAGAAACAATGTGTTGGATAGTGTGCAGCTATGAGAATTTATAGATCTGGAAGAGCGAGTTGGCTGCAGACCTCTAGCAAGTATTGTCAGGCAAACTTCAAGGTGTAATGGCATTACTTACATAGTGGGATGGAGTGAGGGTAGTGGATAAAAGTGGACAGCGTAGCGTGAATAGCGACATTTTTTCTTAGTATAATGTTTATAGAATAGTCAGGGAGGGCAAGGGACCACATGAAAACCCAGAGGCTCATGCATGGCTCTCAGTGACAGAATAGTTTCTGGTTTAATGTGAACCCTGGAAGACCACCACTATCTGTCTGTCTATACGAAGAATGTCGTTTTTACTTAGGAGATCTCCCAGACACAAAGTCTGTTATCTGCAGAGATTTTAGCCAAAAGGAAGTAAGTCTTCAGTTTTGCTGGGTTCTTGGCTAGATGGTAATAATGGCTTACTGAGTTACAGCTTTTCTTTATGAGCTGATACTGTTAATTTGTTTTTAAGGGAAGAATGGGGCATGTGCAATTTTAGCTCAGCTGTTTGTGATCTCTTAAATACTTGATTGTTCAGGGCAGTGGTTTGTGTAAGTGTATGTCTTTTTTTTATTTTGAAACACAAGTAGTGATAGATTTTAACCTTGTAAATAATATGAATCGATATCATTTTGTCCATTTTTTATATAGCTCTGATCAAAAACTCATTAATTAAGCTTTAAGGAACTTACCTGTCTCCTTTATTTTCTGGAAAACATCTGTTCTATTGACAGATTCATGTGATGGAAGGCTATGAGTTGTTTTTTTTTTTTAAGGTTTTATTTATTTATTTGACAGAGATCACAAGCAGGCAGAGAGGCAGGCTCCCTGCTGAGCAGAAAGCCCGATGCAGGGCTCGATTCCAGGACCCTGGGATCATGACCTGAGCTGAAGGCAGAGGCTTTAAACCCACTGAGCCACCCAGGCGCCCCAAGGCTATGAGTTTTTCATATTTAAGTGCTTCTATGCATAGTTCCTCTTTTTGTCTGACTACTGCTGGTCTGTACTTAAGCACATGACTTTCTCTTCCAGGAGCCCTCCTTGACATGTCTCCCCACCCTAGTCTTCTTTCAATTATGCATATCTGAACCAAAGCATTTGTGATATAGGACTGTAAGGGTCTCTTTGCTTGCCTTCCCCGCCTTCTGTCTTCCTCTTCCCTAAATGGTCTGATTTCCTAAAAGGCCCAGGATAATGATCTGCAGCTGATTAAGACATGAGTGTAGAATATCTCATGGGATGGGCTCTCAGAAATAACACGAAATGAAATATGAGCTTGTGTTGGGTATGCCCATAGCACCTCTCTGAGCCTTGTTTCTGAAAATGAATTCTGGAATTGGAGAATTTTATGGATGGAACAGACCTTAGATCACCCCTCTACCCTTGCCTAGAGAGATTGGGTATTACAGTGTCCTTTAATCTAAATTGTGTTCATTTTTTACAAGCCCTTGATTTAGAATTTAATTACTGTAGGCAGTTTAATGTTTAAGAGCATGAGCTTGGGAGCCAGGCTGCCTAGGTTGGAATCTAGTTTACTACTTAATAGTTGTGTCCTGTTGGCCAAGGAGCATAACCTTCCTGTGACTCTGAAAAATGGGAGTATTAACCATACCCATCTTCTGTGGTTGTTGTTGGAATCAGGGAGTATATCAGAAGAGCACAATAATGTTAACTGGTACCATCTTGTTCAAAAGTAGTAAGTTCACATATTTATTAAACCAGGGAACATAAGTTTTCTTGAATGCTTATCTGAAGTTTATGATTTAAAGAAGTGATGAAACTGGCCTGGTAAAGATAAGTTTGTCTCTGATTGTGTTTAGATAAATGTAGGTCTACTCCATTTTCTCTAGGATAATTTGTAATACCTGAAGTTTGTTTGAAATTAAAAGTTAAAAGAAAGTGTAAATTGGCATTTTTTTAAAGATTTATTTATTTTAGAGAGAGAATACGCAGGCAAGCAGGGGACAGAGGAACAGGGAGAAGCAGACTCCCCACTGAGCAGGGAGTCTGATGTGGAGCTCGATCCCAGGACTCCCAAGACCGTGACCGGAGCTGAAGGCAGACACTGAACCAACTAAGCCACCCAGCTGCCCCTGTAGTTTGGCATTTTCAACATGAAGTAAACTTTTAGGGATGATATTGTCAAGTAAACAAAAGTAAAAGGGCGACCAGAGAAAGGAAACCCCAACTACTTTTTTTTTTTTCCATTTTCCTCATTAGGTTATATGAAAGACTTACCAGAATCTTGGTCTTCATGCATAGTCTTTTTTTTTCTTTTTTTCATACACATACCTTGCTTTCTTTTGAGTTGCCTTTTTTTTTTTTTTTTGCTTTTTTAAAAAGCAAAACTTTTTTGTACTAAACAAAAAAAACCAAAACTTTTTTGTACTAAACAAAAAAAATTATTTGAGAGAGAGCATGCAAGCACAGTGTGGGTAGAGACAAAGGGAGAGGGAGAAGCAGACTCCCCGCTGAGCAGGGAACCTGACTCTGGGCCTGATCCCAGGACACACTGGGATCATGACATGAGCCAAAGGCAGCCACTTAACCAACTGAGCCACCCAGGCACCCCTGAGTTAACATTTTGTATACTTAGTGCAGTGCCTTTGTATCTGGATCTTTGGTATACCAACATCTTTTTTAAGATACAGTTGATTTTGCCATCACTTTTTGCCATGGGCACATTTTGCTATCATTTGTGCAGATGTAATGAATAGAATGCCTGGCAGACTTCAGATATTTTTGCTGACTCACTCCATCACTGACTGTGTGTCCCTACTATGTGAATATATTTTAAAATGATTTATATGTACTTAGAGGTGGTGTTAAAAAAACAATTTAACAGACCTGTGCATCTTTACTAGGAGACTGTTAGAATGTACTGTAGGGGTTTAGCAGGGGTCTGGAGGCAGCTCCATTTGCCAACTTTAACCATTTAGCTGCCATGACATGGAGAAGTCCCAAGAGTCCCAGGGGTGATGATGGGGGAGATGAAGTGTACACAGAATGCTTGAGGCAGTGACTGTTTGCCAACCTCTAAGGAGGTATTTTAGCCACCATAACTGGTGTGTTTGGGCTGAGCATCAGCCTGAATATCAACTTAGGAAATGTACTAAAAAGCCAACAAAAAAGAAGAAACACAGAAAATGGCAACCGATGTAGTTTTCCCCCTAAATTTCATTTGATTATATGTACCCCTGAGGTGTCCATATTCCACTTTGTAGATTCTTGGAATAAACTGTAAGGCCTTCCTTCTTAAACCTGGTACTGCAGAGTTTTGTTGATTAAATGATGTTTTGAATGCTCAGTGAGGCTGCCTTTTCTCTTTGGGAAGGGCTTATTTTATTTTACTTGTCAGTGAAAGGAATAGCAAATCTTTGCTACACATGTCATTAACTGCCACTAAATCGACACAAATGTTGACAGTTACTGTGAGAACTGTTTCAAAGCTAATTATGCTAATTAGAATGTAACATACCAGTAATTGTATGTATTCAGACATCATACCATCACTTTTTGTATTTTCTTCTCCAGATGTAAGACATTCATTCATTTGTTGCTTGAAAAGCTGCAGAATTATAGCTAAGATAACAAATAATTGCCAGCAAATAAAATTGGTTCTTTAGAAATATGCTCTAATTGGTTAGCTATGTAAAAGACAGAAACAAATGTTAGCATGTTAAGCATATAAATTAGGAGCATTGCTTATGAAATCCTTAGTTTTGGGCCTTTCATTTAAATAAGCCCTCTTATTGCAATTAATATTATCGTTTGGTTTATGACCCTTAAAAATATATTTCCTTTCAGCATTTCTTGGAGTTCTAATTTAGCTTTCTTATACATGTTAGATGATTTGCAATTTAGATTTTAATTTGATTTTCATTTTTTAAAATACCATTTTTCTTGCATTTCATTTTTATTTAAAGCATGATTCTCTGTATTCGTAGAAGCTAAGCATAAATGACTAGAAAAATCAAGCTCTTAAGTGAGCCCAGAACATAAAACATTTTAATAGGAATTTCACATAACTAAACTAAGTATTTGAGAGTCCAACCAAGGAATTATGGCTGTTTGGAAACAAACTTTATGGGACATAGTGTTCCTAATTTATCTTCTCTTAAAGTTCTTTTAAAAATAGCATTTCTTAAAAAAAGAAAAAAAAATAGCATTTCTTTTGTTGATTTAAAATCGCCAATACTCCTTACGTATGTAGAGCGTTATATATGTATTTCCCTGGTTATTTTAGGACCATATCTACCTGAAGAGACAGTTTTGGTCTCTATAATTCTTTAGAGTTTTGAGTATATATATTTTTTTTCTCTAAACAGTTTTGATATGAGTGGGGGCGCTTGGGTGGCTCAGTGGGTTAAGCCTCTGCCTTCAGCTCAGGTCATGATCTCAGGGTCCTGGGATCGAGCCCCGCATCAGGCTCTCTGCTCAGCGGGGAGCCTGCTTCTCCCTCTCTTTCTGCCTGTCTTTCTGCCTACTTGTGATCTCTCTCTCTCTCTCTGTGTCAAATAAATAAATAAATAAATAAATCTTTAAAAAAAAATAATTTTGATATGAGTGTTTCTCTTGTAATCGGAGTGTGTGTGAGTTTTTTTTCCTCCCAGTTGTGACTCACATAAATTAGCCCAACACTTGAGGAACCCTGACCCTAATTCTATAGGACTTGAAGCATCCATACCCTTCTCAATTGAAGTAAACTCACAGTGTGGATCTGGTGTGATGTTCTCAGAAGGGAAGTGTGTTTCTTTTAAACCCCTCTTGTAACGACCTCTGCATAATTCTGCCGGCAGATGCTGTGTTTTACCTATTTTTTGCTAAGGACTTTTTCAGCATTTGGAAGCTGCTGTTATCCTTAGTATACAGGCCCTTTGTCTTGGTTTATTTACCAACTTTAAAAGATAGTAGGTGATGGATAAGATTGACATGTGTGGGCTTGGGAAACTTAGGACTGAATTCTAGTTACCTGGCTCTGTAATTTCAGGCAGTTGTCACTTCATTAAGCCCTGGTGTCTTCATTAGTAAAATGAGAATAGTTAATCCTGACAGCATTTGTTGTAACAATTCAGGGATACAACATAACATACATCAGAACTAACTACTAAGTACTAGGCTTTCTTTGTGTATTTCTCTATTTCTGGGCTTCTCTTTCTTGTAACTGGTCTGTTTGTCTATTTTTGTGCCTATATCACACTTTCTTTATTTCTTTAACTTGATAACAAGTCTTATTATTAACTGGTCAAGAAAAGTTATTTATGTCATTGTTCTTTAAGAGTATTGGCTATTTTGGCATGTTTATCTTCTGTATAAATTTACTTGTGAAGTTCTTCAAGCTAATTAGATTTTGATTAGAATTACGTTAAATCCCAAGATCAATTTGGGAAATTGATAGTTTTATGACTGAGTTTTATTATTCTAGAGCCTAGTATATTGCTTTGTTTACTTAGGGCTTTTTAAATGTTCTTATCTACAGAATGAATTTGTATATCCTTTATTAGATTTACTCTTAGGAATTTTAAATAACATCCTTTAAAAATAAACATGTACACCTGTTTGCTAATGTCTAGGAATTGAACTGGCTTTTGCATATTTTTAAATTAATTAAACTTGCTAATTCTTACTGATTTTTTACATATCTGTAGGTTTGGGGATGGGAGTTTTTGTAAACAATATAGGCAGTGATGATCTGCAGATAATAACAGCTTTATTTCTTCCTTTTCCAGGCTTCATAGATTTTATTTTCTTTTAAAAGTCTTAAATCACTAACCAGGATGTCCAGAATCATGTGGAAAAGAAGTGATCACATGCATTCTTGTCTTGTTCTTAAACACAAAGAGTATTTTGAACATTTCATTTAAGTATGATGAATGCTTTGATGTGTTTTTTTTTTTCTTTTTAAGAAGCTCTTTATCAGGTGAAGAATTTTTTGTTGTTGTTCTTTTCTTAAGTATCTCGCTTTTTTCCATTGTTGATGTTATTGATCTGATGTTTTTGAAAAAATGCCACATTGTCATGACAAATAACTTTTTTAAAAAATTTATTTATTTGTCAGAGAGAGAGGGAGAGAGAGAGAGGGAGCACAGGCAGACAGAGTGGCAGGCAGAGGCAGAGGGAGAAGCAGGCTCCCTGCCGAGCAAGGAGCCCGATGTGGGACTCGATCCCAGGATGCTGGGATCATGACCTGAGCCGAAGGCAGCCGCCTAACCAACTGAGCCACCCAGGCGTCCCAACAAATAACTTTAAAAAATACATTTGTACAGTCAGTTTACTAGTATTTTATTTAGGATTTTGTCATTCGTGTGTATTAATGGTATTAGCTTATAGTTTTCTTGTATTGCCTTTGTTAGGTTATGTTAGCTCAACAAAGTGAATTAGGAATGTATCAGTCATTCCCTTTTTCCAACCATAATGCTGGATAATAAGCCACGGTTTCTCAGTGGCATCTGTCAGGAGTATTTATTTCTTGCTGTGGGTCTATGGGTTGCTGGGGGGTAGCTGCTTTAGGTGGTGAATGTTGGGTTGGCTTGGCTTAAATCTAATCTGTAAGTCAAGGTCCTGTCTGCTCTGCAAGGATTACTGTGGGACCCAGGATGAAGGGGAACACTTCTCTGTAGAATGGTATTCTTGTGCTGGAAGTTGGAAACTTCTAGAGGGGTGAGCGGAATCCATGCTGAGGGATTAGGCTTGAAACAAGCCACAGTGACTCTGCTGTCTTTTGGTGAAAACAAGCCACATGATTAAATCCAGCATCAATAGGGGAGAAGAAATACCTGCTAAACAGCAGTTGTATCTAGCACAGGGAAAGTTCCTTCTTTTTCTAATCTTTGGAAGAGTTTGTGTAACAATGGCTTGATTTCTTGACTGTTCTGAATGTTACCTGTTTTGTAGTTTAGTGGATCTGTTTATTGTGTTTGAAAATTATGTTTATTGCGTGGAAGCTGCAGTTTTGATTTCCTTTCCCATTCTTATTATTGTTTAGTGGAGAGGCACCTGGGTGGCCCAGTTTCTTAAGCATCTGACTCTTGACTTTGGCTCAGGTCATGATCTCAGGGTCAGGAGATTGAGCCCCATGTCAGGCTCCACACAGTGGGGAGTCAGTCCTTTTCCTTCTCCTCTCCTTCTCCTACTCATGAGCGTGTTCTCTCTCTCTCTCTCTCTCAAAAATAAATTAGTAAATGATATTTTAAAAATTATTTATTTGTGTCTTCTCTCTCATGCTTTGCCCCCTTCTGTCAGTTCTGCCAGAGGTATGTCCATATTAAGTCATTTTGAATGGCTCTGGGTCTCATGTCATGCCTAGAAAGGTATTTCTTCTTCGCAGATTCTAACAATTTATCTCCTATTTTCTTTTATGGGTTAATTTCCAGTGTTTATATCTGTAATCTGTTTGGAGCTTATTTTTGTTGAGGAGTAAAAGAGCAGTCCATCCTACTACTTTTTCCCAGTGGCTAGCTAGTTTTCCCAGCACTATTACCAAACCATTTCTCTTCCCCTCTGATTTGTAATACCATTTTCAGAATGAGCTAAATTCCCAAGCGCATTATGGATCTATTTCTTGGTTCTGTTCTGTTCCTTTGCTTTGTCTTCTTGTAATTTATATCATATAATTGAATTCCTTTAGTTTCATGCTATTTTTAACATCTAGTAGAGCTGGTAGGGGAGCCTCCTAACTCTTGTAGTTACATTTATTTACAATTACATTTAAAAGACTGTCCCTCGGGGCGCCTGGGTGGCTCAGTGGGTTAAAGCCTCTGCCTTTGGCTCAGGTCGTGATCCCAGGGTCCTGGGATCGAGCCCCGCATTAGGCTCTCTGCTCAGCGGGGAGCCTGCTTCCCTCTCTCTCTCTCTGCCTGCCTCTCTGCCTACTTGTGCTCTCTCTCTGTCAAATAAATAAATAAATCTTAAAAAAAAAAAAAAAGACTGTCCCTCATTTTAACATTTTTTTTTTCTATCTCTGGAAATAACTTCCTCATTTTCTTTGAAAACCAGTGAGAGGGAAAAAAAATCATCCCTTGTGAAAATATTACACATCTGCTCCTTTTTATAAATCCATAGTTGCAGTGGGGGAGAGAAATCGTTTATTCTCTTGTCAGGCTTCCGTGTCAGTCTCCTGGCCTACACGCTGTGCTGCTTTGGGACACCATTTGCTGAGACTTGAATGTGCCAAGTTCTAGTGGAGTGGTGTGACCCAGAACCCTGGACCTTGCTGCTCTCTGGAGTGGGGCTCCCCAGTGATGGCAGCCACCAGCTTAAGAAACTAGAGCCTGCCAGTAACAGGTCTCCAAAGGCTGTTCCAGAGACAGGAGCTGGGAATGTGACGTCGGCATTCCCTCTACATGTGCAGAAGCTCCTCCTTGGCCAACCTCAGGGGCTCCTTCTTTGATTTCATGAAGCCACTGACTGTGTTACCTTATAGCTCGAAGTTGTGAAATCCAAATGTCGCCCACACACCACACTACCAACTACCACAGTACCTATAGAGATGTCCTCTGCTGTAGCAACTTTTCCTTGGTGGCAGCATCAGAAGAGCCAACAAAAGAAGTGAAAAGTTAGTGTCTGCACCTTTGCTGGCTCGAGGGGTTTTTCACAAACTGTTGTTTCTCTGAATCATTCAAAACATCCTCTGCCCCTTGTGCTAAAGGCAAAGGACATGCTCAAAGGGGGATGGGCACTGACAGCGCACGAGCAATAATTCCCTTCATCCATCAAGGCTGTCAAGCCTCTGATTCCTCACCCTGTCAGAGCCGGCAGAGGCTGGAGCAGGATTGAATAGTCCCCACTTGTCTGGCATTTGAAGCGAATCTGAATTTGATATGAAATTAACTGGAAGCAGCTGAAGTTGCTGGTGGCAACAGTTCTCACTAAAGTCCTGAGCTTATAGCCTGTCCCACAAGGCAGAAGGATGTGACAGTCGCGCATCTGAATTACGACCGTGGCCTAAGCCTGTCAGTGCTGATAGCTCTTCATTAAGAGGGGAAGGTTAGGAATCCAATATCAGGGCAAATGAAGCCACATCTTTGGTCTGCTAGAACTTTATTTACCTTTTCATCCCCAGAGTCTTAGATCGGGTAGATCAATTAGGAAATTCAGGATTAGATGACTTCTGTGTTCTTCATTTTTTTATTCTAAAAAGAAGAGTTTATTTTTGTATCGTAAGTTGATAAATTCCCAGAGAACATTTAAACATTTTTCTTAAAAGGTAGGGATAAAAATCATGTATACTATACAACCATTCTTAACCTGTTTTCTCTAAATATAGATTTTCTTTTCATGTCTCCTAGTAACTTGTAGTAGCTTATAGGCATTCTTTATTACTCAGGTCTGTTGTTTTCCCCACGATGTCAGTCTCGGGCTGGGTACCTGTCTGATTTTTTAATTTTTCCTTTCAGTATCTTTCTGCCTGTTTTCCTTTTCTGTAGTTTGGAACTCTGAGAGTGGAAGTCCAAAGGTGTTTATGTCTCAGCGGGTGCCAGCCTTTTGTCCCAGGGGCCACCTCTGACCCTTGGTATCCATCTTTTATTCATGTGTTCTCTTCCCTCTCATTCTTCTAGTTGCTCGTGCCCCAATTTGCCATCACAGAGGATTGTACATCCTTATGCTCATGGGAATTGTGGAGCTGAAGCTTCTCTGTCTGTCTGGCATTTCCTCCTTGTGTGCCCTCCCCTCAGACAAGGGGGCAGCTGGTTCCTGGAAGAACGTGTCTCTCTGGCAGCTTCTTCCCTAAGCCCGTCAAGTCCTTTGCTTCCCGGGCCCTCAGCCCTTTTGTGTTGGCTGGCCTGCTCTCAAAGGCGATATCCCTAGATACCTCTAGATGGCGGCATCCACCTCCCTGTGCCTTGCAGATAGCATAGAGACCACTTGACTGTAGCCTCAAGGGTGCTGTGAGGGTGGCTGCCTGGCTTTGTCATGAGTGCCTCCTCTCACCCTTTCTTCTGCTTCTATGTGTGATTTAAACTCCACAGGCAACTATGAAGTTGGAATATCCAATACACCCTTTTGCTGGGTCCTTCCGCAGTCTATAACTCGCAAAGCCAGAGACTTGAATTATTCATTTGTGTTTTATCTTGTGAAAATTTTGTTGTGTGGAGCACTGCTTTAACATGTGGCTTGAGGTTTCCTGGTTTCCTGCTAGTTATATTTTTTAAAAAGTTGCTCACGAGAGCTCCTGAGTTTTGCTGCCGGAGGGACCTAGGAGCTGATGTGTTAGACGCGCTGGCTCTCCTGGTTCTTGGCAGGTGCTGTGGTTGGTGCAGCTCTGAGTTCATTTTGTGCAACTCTCTTTGATGATGATAGCAAGTATATGGCCCCAAATTCAATGACGTTGTTTCCTGGTTCAGAGTACTTTAAAGGTAATTACAATGGAGACATGAAATCAAGTACAGGGGAATGTTCTGTTTTTTAAAATATTATTATGTTGGAGGGTTTAACAAGTTGTAATTTTTTTTTTTTTAACCTGTTTCCCAATGAAACCTTGGACGCTGGGGAGGCTGGCAGAGCTGTGTCTTTCTTTGTGTCCTCTGTTGTCCTAGATCCAGGCCAGCACCCACAAGTTTATCCAGAAACCTCTCCTTTACTAACAGCATCCTCTTTGCCCTATATTTGATTGTGGTTCTTGATACTGTGGAACAAACCATGTATGTCAGAATATTTAGACACACATTCTCTCTGCCTTAACTTCTGTGTTCCGGTGGAATTGTGTTCAGTTGATTTAAACAAAATATCCAACAGCTCAGCGAGCACGTGCATTCTATTGGCTGTGGTGCCTGTGTCCCAGGTCAGCCTTTTTCTCTGCTGTGGTGGGAATGAAACTCAAGCAAAAGAGATGAGCTAGACTCTGCATCATAAGATGCCTTTATGCACTTCACTGAGAGACATGCACGTTGAAGGTATTTTTTCCTCCCTTTTCTGAAGGGTATTTTTTAAAGTGAGACGCAGAATTTCTCCTAGGGTTAGGAGGGAGCCTTTCTGAGTACAGCCTCACCAGAGCTTACCTTTTTGCCAAGAGATGTCCCCTTCACTCTGCGTTTTTTTTCCTTGGTGCCTCTCTCCACGGTTTCAAACTGAAGTGCTCCCCCCCACCACCACCCCGGCCCTATAAAATGTGGCATTTAGACGAAGAACTTTGAAATCAGAGAATGGCGCCTGAATTCATCTGGGAGTGAACTTACGTGGAAGGGCCTTTTCAAGCATTTCTTCAGTGATCACTAATCAGAAATGCTCTTGCCACATGTTATTTTCCTAATAAACAAGAGAGTCATTTACTTATACCCGTATAAGTAGGGGAGCCTTATGGTCACTCATGACACCAATACAAATTCAGAATTATGTAGTTCTAATTGGCCATCACTCAGCAATAGTCTCCTAGTGTCCTCACTTGGGAGTTGATCTGCCTGGGAGGAGGGAACACTCATTCATTCCACTGACATGACCCTTCTTTCATGCTGCTGATTTACATTTTAATGGTAATATACATATATTTTTTAAAATATAGAGACCTTTGAAAAAAATTAATAGCCCACAGTGTTGCTACCCCTGTTGATATATTTTTTTTCAAAGATTTTATTTATTTATTTGACAGACAGAGATCACAAGTAGGCAGAGAGGCAGGCAGGCAGAGAGAGAGGAAGGGAAGCAGGCTCCCTGCTAAGCAGAGAGCCCGATGAGGGGCTCAGTCCTAGGACCCTGGGATTATGACCTGAGCCGATGACAGAGTCTTTAACCCACTGAGCCACTCAGGCACACACTGCCCTCCGCGCCCCCCCCCCCCACCGCCATTGACATTTTTATAAAAAGCCATACATATCCAGTATTAGAAAATACCAAGAATATGAAAAGGTTAAAAAAAATGATTTACTTCTCTTTGCCTGTCTCCCCAAAGGTAATCATTAGTAATTGTTACTTGTTAGTTGTGGGAAAAAATAATGTATGTCTCCCTAAACGTATACAACTAAATTTTTTTGGAATTTTTGGGAACTGCTTTGACTTTACTTTTGAATTTAATGTGAAGATATCTCACATTAGCACAGAAAAGTCTCCTGTGCCCTTTTTAATGATGACACACTATTTCCTCACATGGATGTACCATTGTATAAATTGCCCGAGCGGTCCCCAGGGTGTGGGCTCTCAGACGACTCTGAAAGCCCTGCGCTCTGACCTATGTGACATCCGCTGTGAGAACGCTTGCACGCTATTATTTTTAGTGGGAGGCTGATTTGTAGTTGTTGGTGAGGTAAATTTTCTCCCAGTGTTTAATCAGGATGATTTAAGAGAGCCTTGTGTTACAGTAAATAAATGTCATAACAAGCACACTCATTTTTGGCTGATTTAGAAGTTTCTTCAATATTGTTATTATTTACGTGTATAAACGACGGATATTTATTTCTCCCTCACTTCCAGGCCATTTTGGCAGAGGTAGCTTCCCTTCCACGTAATCCATCAGGACCTCAGGCTGACAAAGGTTCTGCCGTGCTTCTGTTCTTTCTCAGTGTTAACGCCCAGATAGGAGATGGAGAGGAATCATATCTACTTGGTAGTCCATTGCCTGGAACTTGGTCTTGTAACCATACCCAAGTCCAAGAGAGGCTAGGCAATGTATTCTAGCTGTGTACCCAGAAACATGAAGAAGTGGTGGGATGAACAAGTAAATAGCTAGTTAACATGACCGAAAACATGAATGGGAGCGCCACCCGCCTCACTTGTCACTGGAAATGGTGCTTTTGGCTGCCTGTTCTCTGTTTAGATATTCCTGGTACAGGTTTCCCCTGCTTTTCAAAATTTCACTTCATTTTTGTAAAGAACCTGCATTAGTGCCAAAAGAAATCTGAAGAGGGTTTTCATGTTGGGAAAAATGCTGCAGAGTCAGAATAGGGTTCAGTGTTTTGCCCCAAGTTTTTATAGAGGCAGTGCACACACACACACACACACACACACACACACACAGCCTTGAGAGTGACACTGCCAGGCTCCTCCCCGCGGGAATTACACTCAGCCTCTCAGCATCAGGCTGCCGTGGCTTTGAACTGTGTCTGTGAACATCTGTGCTTTATCTTGGGCATCTTTGAGCATGATGTGTCCTAAGTTATCAGAAAAGCCTGGGAGGTTGTTTTCTTGGGTCTGGGTGTGCTCAAATGGTCCTCCATATAAATTAGTGGTAATTGCTTCTTTGCTTTACGCTTTCATGGCTTATGAAAGATTTCATAGGATAGCTGGGGAAATCTGTATCGAGTGGATGGGCTAGTTAATCCAGAGAGAATACTTTCTGCTCTGCTCTCCCAATTCCCTTTGTCTCCCCTCTCTGCCCTCCTTCTACCCTCACTGTTCTTTACTGACTGTGATAGCATAGTGACTATGCAGAGGAGTTAATCCACTGTGTGGTTGAACTCGAAAAGAGAGGGAGAAGGGATGGAATGGGAAGGTTTTTTTTTTTTTTGCCAAGTCCCCCTTTTGAAAGGCTTTCCTCTGAAATCAGGAATTAGAGGATGCTGCTGTCCTTGTGTAGAACCACTGTGTTTCTGCTCTCTCTGTCCTTCTGAGAGTAACTAATCAGAGTGAAAACCTTATTGGCTTTCCAGGTGGTGACTTTGTGCATAGAGGAGGGCCATGCATGCCCAGGATCTGGGTAGAGGCCCAGAGAATCTGCCTGGCAGAATGGTTCATGTTGGCTTCTCGCTCCTACCACCAGGACTCTCTGACAGTTAGTTGGTCCCTCAGCGCTGGAGAGAGATGTCAGCAATGCTCTACTGCCTTTTGCCTCTGCTTGCGAGGGGTGGTGGGGAGGAGGGCCGGTTCCCAGCTTGGCGATGGCAAAAACCCTGGCTGTTGGAGAGTTAGTAAAATAGAGCATCTTACTCTGCATCTGCATTCTTTTTTTTTTTTTTCCTAAATAACGTTTTAGAGTGGGAGTGAAAAATAGCAGCTATATTCTTAGTCTCTGGATATATTTTCAATGTGAGAAATAAGATAGACTTGTCCAAACACATTGGAAGTTTAAATGAAAAAATGATCCAGGAAATGTTTAGAAAAAAAAAAAAAAAAAGAAAGGATGAAAGTGTTTGTCCTTCCAGCTCTGCCCCCACCCCCTTTCCTTTTGTTTATTCAAACAATTTGGATGCCTGTCAGACCTAGGGCAAGCTTCGGAGTATTTCTGAAGCCTTGATAGAACACAACAGCATATTCTGGGTAGGTTAATGTCTGTTAATGTCTGCATTTTATAATTCAGTCACATCAAGAAAGTATTTAGTCTGGTCCGCATCTTGATTTAGTTGTGTGATGGGTGCCCGTTTCACTTTGTCAGGGAGGTAGATGGACACATTAAAAGGCATAAAAAGACCTGTTTCATTAGTCTCGATTGATGAAGGCATTGCACATCTTTAAATAATGCTACCTGTCAAATTTTTGGACACTTTTCCAAGAGAGGAGGAAAGATATTAAAAAGATAGCTGTGAATGCAACAGGGACTGACCGAGAACCTGGTGGCTTTAGGAATCAATACCATAATTGTGTACCTATGCTGTAATTTATCAAAGCCCCTCAACGTATTTTACAAGGGATTTCAGGAGCGCTCCCATTTTGCAAATGAAGCCGCTGATGGCTGGATAAACTGCTCCTCAGCCACAGTCTCGGTCTGCGTTTGAGTCAGGATGCAGAGAACAGGAAACAAAATAAAAGACCCGTGAAGGCCAGATGGACGGCGGTGCCCTCTGCATTGGAACGCTGTCCGTCTGTATCATGACAAGAAAGCCTATGGGTGCCAAGCTGAGCTCCGAACCACACCAGACCAGGAAGAATGCCAAGAAATGATCGATAGAAGATGTATTACTGAAAATTAATATTCTGAGGCTGGATTATTCTTATTGATTGAGAGGTTTTGAAAGTGGCCATGGATAATTTTGTAAACAAAAGGATTTGTATTTCTGGAGCAGAACGCCAGAATAACAGAGGAAATCCCATCTCTAGCACAAAGCCTTGGAACACGGCTCAGGAAACCTAAAACTGGGCTTGTGTAACCTCAGGAGGGTCTCTGCCTCTTCTTGCTTAGAGAGGAGGTTATCTTGCAAAGCCACACATGGTAAAGCTTCATTTGCCGTGGTCACATCTTTGCCCTGGTAGAGCCTGTGTTTAATAGTCGGAGGACACATTAACAGCCTAATCTGTAAAGAGGAAAACCAAAGATGCTTGCCATGCCTGAAGCAGGGTCAGGCGTTTGAAATAGGGGAATGTAAGGCTGAGGCTGGAGAGGGGAATTCTCAAAGTTTGGGAAGAGCCGGTTCTGGTTTGCTCCAAAAGGCTGCTCTCCTGCTTTGCCCTTGGAGCATGGTAATGCTGCATGGTTGCGGGTGAATGCCAGTGGGTTTAGGGAGCTGCTGCCCTTGACCATGCCTGGCTACCCCCCATACTCCCTTCAGTCCCCTTCCTCCTGTTCTCATTGTCTTCCTACATCCCCACCTCTCTTGCAGTGAAGTGTATTATTTATAGCAGAGACAAGGTGAAGCAGCCTCCCTGGATCTCAGTTCTCATATTTCTGAAGTGAGGGTTTGAGAGGATTTCCAGCTTGGAAATAGAGTGATTCGGGGGTTCATCTGAGACTGACCCTCCCCACTGAAGCATCTCCTGGAAAATGTTAATGACAACTCTGTTGTTCTAAGAGTTTTTAAAGAAATAGAATTCCTGATAAAAATACTCTTGGGAAATCTGAATACATAGTTACTGACCATTTACCACCTTTTGGTGGGGAGCTTTTTACCTAAAGCATTTTCTATGAAGTCAAAAATCCCTTTTTTGTCTGCATTGTAGTTTCACAGATACTTAGAGCAAAAGAAAGCGCAGAAAAATGTTTGTAATTGGTGAGAGGTGAAGAGTATATTTGTTGCATTCTTTAACATTTTCTGTAGGATTGAAAAAATTAAACATCAGGGTATAAATGGAGGGTAAAAATGGGCAGGTGTCTTTTCCTTTAAGGAAACTAAAACAAATTGCAGGAAGCGATTTATTAAATGACTTTCCCAAGGGCAATCAAGAGCTAAGTGTCAGAACCCAGAATGGATTCCAGTTGCTCAGTTGCCATTCTTGTGCTTTTTATTTTTCAGCCATATTTCCTCCCTAAAAGAAAAACAGAGGAAGGAGTTGCCTCCAGGAACTGCTTCTGAACAAAATGTCTGAGCCTGGCAACATTGCTATGTATTTCCGCTTACAAATGATCTGAACGAGCAAAGCAAGAGATGGTTACCTGCCTTATAAAACTGCTGGTTGACTGGCATCTTGTAGATCTTTCACCCACTGAGAAGAATTGGGTGGTTCTAGTTCTGAAACCAGAATTTCCATTTCTGGCAGCTCGAACCAGAAAGAAGAGTCCATGGCAAACAGTACTAATGAAGAAAACAGCTAGTAGTGAAGGACAGAGGGGTAGATACAAATCTCATAGGCATAGTGCACTCTTCCATTGTTACCAGAAGGGAATGTTCTCTTGGAGGGCATTGGGATCAGAAGAGTCTAGAAGGCTTAATTCTCTTGGAAATTTAGGAGAGCGGTGTTGAATGCTTCATGGATTCTGCCTGATCCAGCCCTCTGGGGGCTAAAGGGGAGAGATGGGTTTCCAGGGGCAGCTTTACACGAACAGACAATGGTGCTTGCCTGGTACCTTTCCTCATCTCCTCTCTCTCGCTGCTTCTGGAACCTCAGAGAAGGAGGGTCTCCAGATACTTTTCAGAGTTTTAGGACATTACCTAGCCTAGTAACAAACTGTGAAATCAGAGTAACTGTCTATGATGAGTGCACACCTCACTGAGGTCACAACATACTTAGAAAGCTGAGAATCTGTTACTCTTTGCAGTCAGTGTGGGGTGAATTCCTTATAGATCATCAGCTTTTTGGAGAGGCGATCACTTTCACCCAGGTCTCAAGCAAGCATTGTCCTTGCTTGTTTGGATGATGACCTTGAATTCTTTCATGACCCTTGGTTGCCTCCCTTGTGCTTCATTAAGTATGATGAGCAGCCATAGGTATGTAGAAGAGGCCAGCCCTCCCATAGGTATCATTTACAACATTACCACCTAGAGTACTGTTGATGGGGCAGACTTAGTTTCTCATTAGATTACCCTCCTCTAAAAATAGTTCCTCGGATCTTCGTCTTGGTTAACAGAGAGAATCTAAGGTTTTAAAAGCTCAAAGAAACAAGGTAAAGAGCACTAATGTAAAAGGTATTTTGTCCAGTAGGTGGCGCACCAGCAAATCTCATTTGCAACTGATGGAAGCAAATAGGTTGAGGACTTTCAAAAGTTGCATCCATAATGCATGTAAGGGAAAGGTGTACCCAACCTACATGCAAGGTGGTTCACTAAGTCAAGCGGAAAAA
Source organism: Mellivora capensis (assembly GCA_004024625.1). Lineage (NCBI taxonomy): Eukaryota > Metazoa > Chordata > Mammalia > Carnivora > Mustelidae > Mellivora > Mellivora capensis. The sequence goes on from PISX010003914.1 coordinate 37,543, forward strand.
AACAATTGGCTGACTTAAAACTAATCTTCTAATTGTTAGGAAACTGTCAGGAAGAACCTTTTAAAAGCTAATATCTGGTTGAAATGAAAATGCTTTATCATGTCACATGGAGATTTTTTTTTCTGACAACACTTGGGCTGCAGATCACCGCTGCAAGTTAGAGAATATGTAATCTTGGTAGTATTTTGAGTTTTAGAGAATAATATATGGTAGATGTTTTGGTATCTTTGAGATTTATTTATTTATTTCTGGAAATGTGCTTCAGTAGCTAGGGCAGTGCCTTCCAGTAACTTAAAAAAAAAAAAAAAGGATTTTAGTGGAACTTGGTGCATGCAACTTCTTGAAGAAATTGACGTCATGCTACTGGGATACATTATTAGAAACTCCATTGCATGTGCAATTAAATACTACAGCTAAATGAGTAACTCCGTGCTAAATCGGTAAGTTACGGTTTTTATACTCAAAGATGGTGAAAGATGTATTCTTCAGAAGCATGTAAAGGAAGTGACATTCTCAGTTCTTAAATGCAAGTATCCCCTCTAAAAACTGAGTAGCGAAATAGGTGACATGTTTCTAAAACCTGTATTTCGGAAGACAAGGATTAAGAGAAAATCCTCCTTTCCTGTACAGTATTCTTATTATTTATTTTCCCTAAAGAAATCTGTATTTTTACTGGTGGTTTAGAGTAAGGAATCTCCATGTACTGTTTTACAAAATGAAATCAGATCTGGTCTAATAATACTTGTCAGTAGGTAAAACATTCAGGATATATACTGGATATTATAGCTAGTTTTCTTCAGTGGACAGTTAAAGAATACAATGAATGAGCTTTTCACAGATGTCCTTTTCTCCTGTCTCAGAGGAGAGTGTCGATAGGCATTCAGAGTTGTCAGGTGAGCTATGAAATCTTCACCGGAGAAACCTCAGAAGGAAAAGCTGAAGGATCCTGTTTGCTTTTAATAATTGAGTCATGTAATGTGTTTAGTAAGGCCAAGACCGAAAGGACTTACCCAGTTCACTGAACTTCAATTTTAGAGGACTATTGTGCAAAAAGTGCCTTGTCTTTCCATGAAAATGCTTGTCTTTAGTGAAAAGAGATGAAAATCCTATTCTTTTTTTTTTTTAAGATTTTATTTATTTGACAGACAGAGATTACAAGTAGGCAAGAGAGGCAGGCAGGGAGAGAGAGGAGGAAGAAGGTTCTCTGCTCCACGGAGCAGAGAGCCCGATGTGGGGCTCGATCCCAGGACCCTGGGATCATGACCTGAGCCGAAAGCAGAGGCTTTAACCCACTGAGCCACCCAGGCGCCCCGAAAATCCTATTCTTTTATAACCACAGGAATTCATCCTTCCCTTCTCTTACTGTTTTCCATCACTGGGTCCCCTGGCCCCTTTCTCAAGTTTGGTAATCAAGCATGGGGAAGATGACAGGAATTCTGTAGAAAGAAGGTCGCTCTGACTTCTGGGCTTAGTACCCCTGTGCCCTTTCGACCAGGGGTGTCAAACCTCTGCACAGTGGAATCACCTGGGGAGCTTCAGAAACTGCTGATGCCTGGGGCCCACCCTGGGGGGTTGTGATTTAGGAGATTGGGTGTGGCCTTATATTTTGAAATTTATAAAAGTCCGTGCAGGGACACCTGGTGGTTCAGTTGGTTAAGCGGCTGCCTTCGGCTTAGGTCATGATCCCAGCTTCCTGGGATCGAGTCCCACATCGGGCTCCTTGCTCGGCAGGGAGCCTGCTTCTCCCTCTGCCTCTGCCTGCCACTCTGTCTGCCTGTGCTCGCTCGCTCTCTCCCTCCCTCTCTCTCTGACAAATAAATAAATTTTTAAAAAAATTAATAAATAAAAGTCCGTGCAGGGGTGCCTGGTTGGCTCAGTCAGTTAAACTTTCAGCTCAGGTCATGATCTCAGGGTTGTGAGGCTGAGCCCTGCCTGCTCAGCACAGAGTTCGCTGATGATTCTTTTCCTCTCTCTCTGCCCCTCCCCCTACTCTCTTATTCTCTCAAATAAATAAACAAATAAATAAAATCTGGAAAAAAAAATCTTCCAGTGATTCTAATGAGTGGATAAATTTGGAAACCTCCCTTATTCTCCACCTACCCTTTGAGTTCATCCTTCCTTGGTACTTGTGTTTTGGGATCCCTGACTGCATTCTGGAAGGACTGAGTCTATCTTTCCCGTTCTCAGCATTCATCATAATGCCTGGCTCATTGTAGATGTTTAGCAATTGGCTTTTGAATCAAGGGGATAAAAAATGTGTATAGTAATACAAGGTGTAAACAAATTGATGCACACACTTCTGACTCAGGGCACTTTTATTTCCCAGGTAGATACTTCTCCTTTACTTGAAGAGCACAGATTTCCTAATCTCCTTTATTATTATTATTATTTTTTTTTTTGCTTAAAGCAATGATAAATATATAAAATTACAGAGGAATAGGTTCTGTTGTGTGGTATTAGCTAGAGTCACAAAGGCCAGCTTTAGATAAGAGGACAAAGAAGGGCTAAGCCTGTATTCAATAAGGCTCAAGGAAATGAGTGTCAGGAGTTGTCAATTTCTAACAGAATAATTCCCTATGGTCTTACTTACAGAATATTAATTTATCTAATTGATGATAATCTGGTCAATTTATTGTAGCATTAAAAATGCAAATTACTTACCATACCAAAATATTCACTGATGTGCCTGAGACTTTTTAAATTTCATTTTATTAGGTGATAATGGGAGGCATAATTGTTAATGTTTGATTCTGGAAAAATACAATTAGTTTCTGTGAAACACATTGTGCATTAATGATATCATTAAGATTAATGAATATAAATGAAAGAGCGGTGGATTTCAAACAGCATGTAGTGACTTTGTATCAGCCTGTAAAACTTGAGATAGATCTCCTTGATTTTTAAGGATAATGTGCTAGAGCTGCATTCTTACATACACTCTTAACATAGACTCAGAAGAAACTAAGTCCAAGAAATCAGCTATCAGCAGGGTCAAAGTTTTCAAACACTTATTTTGGAGAATATTAATATATTAATTTTTGTTAAAGCCATTCCTTGGTCTTACTTGAAGAACTACTTTAAAGACAGTTTTAATAGCTGTTTCTAGGTCCTATATGTATAAAAGTGATGAATAGTTTGGTGTTTAAAAAAAAATAAAAGTAATGTATCACTGTTCATTAACATTAGATAAGACTATTAGATAGAACTTGTGGCGCATCTGCCTTGGGGCTCAGGTCATGATCCCAGGGTCCTGGGATAGAGCCCCACATTGGACTCCCTGCTGAGTGGGCAGCCTGCTTCTCCCTCTACCTCTGCTTGCCATTCCCCTTGCTTGTGCTCTCTCTCAATATCTCTCTTTCTCTGTGTCAAATAAATAAGTAAAATTTTTTAAAAAATTATATAGGACTTTATGGTGGTCTTGTGTACTACAAATGTTGTATAATAGAAATTAGTTATACTTATAATTTGGAAATATTAAGAAAGCTAGACAAGTATGGTTTTTTTTTGTTTGTTTGGTTTTTTTTTTGACAAGTGTTTATTTTTCTGGAGCTAAAAGAAGGAGAAAGGAGAAACGGGCTGTTCTTCAAGGTCTTTGGATAGAGTCATGGACTAAATGTGTGACATAATCCCAAGAATCACGTGGTATTTTGAATATTAATACATGGCTATATGTTCTTGGAGTATAAAGGGACACTTAATCCTTAAAAAACAAAAATAGTTTATCTGTGATTTGTGCAGTTGAAATAGTGTTTTCAACTTTGTTTTGCTGAACTAGATAGACATTACTACTGGGTAATGGGACAGTGCTTAATGTGACCTCTTCCTAAAGAATTTATCCTTGGTCTAACCTTCATTTAGTGCTTCTGTTTCTCCCTCTATATGCATATCAATGCGTGGGTATGCACACATGAGTTTATTTGTTTGTGTATCTATCTGAAGGTTTGGCAGGGGAGCCCTTGCCCTTGAATTCCTGTTAAAATGTTGATGGGATGGACAGTGAAGGCAGATGAGGAAAGGGGAAGAATTTGGGGGCATGGCTGATGTCTAGGCCCTCGTACCGGACCCAGAAACCTGAATTCTTTTGTTTGCTCTGTTTTTTGTTTTGTTTGTTTTTCAACTGTTTTCATGACCTTGGACTCTATTTTTAATCTCACTGCCTTACTTCACTTGTTGGTAAATTGGACCAGTCTCTTGCCTTGCTACTTTACAAGAAACTGATGAGGATTAATGAGCTAGACTCTGGAGCACATTTAAGGGAAGCTAGAAGACAGAGTTCAAACACTGTAGAGAAACAGTGTTCTGTCTCGTTGCTGTGTTACATGGCTGAGTCCCAAGGAGTTCTATTTGGCATTATCCAAAAAGGAGTGCTAGCAGCAGCCCCATGTCTGTTCACTTCCGAATTGAATGACATGTTAGTGCAGGGTGATGGAAAGAAAGGCCAGTTCTACGTGGGTATCACTGGAGTCAGAAACAGGTTTCAAGGGCCGTGTCTGACACGTCTGCCTACCTGAAAGATGCCGAGTTGTTTTTTAAAATCCCTTTTGTATGTACCTCTTACACTTACTTAGTTCCTAAGTATTTGTGAAAGAGTCACCAAAATTGTTTGGCTCTGGGTGCCTAATGCCAGCAAGATCTAAAAGAGGTTCCCAGTCAGAACCTCGGAATTAATGAACACTGGCATCTCAAGGTAGAGTAAGGCTCTAGACATGATTTTGTAGGGCTTAAAACAGTTCCCTTGCATGCGGCTCTTCCCATCTGTATTGTAAGCATGTTGGGATAAACATACCTAAGTAGGAAGAGTGATTGACTACCGCAGGTATGCAGTCCTACCCTCATCTCATTTAGCATGCTATTTTAGGACTGTCTCTTTTTTTCAGACGCTCCTAAAATGCTTAGTTGATATCAGGAGTGTTCCTACTTCCGTATGTACCTATTGACTTACTCATTTCTAAAGTTCGTGCAGTTGGTAGGCATCCTGTAGCGGCAGGACTGCTAAAGTTACTTCACTCATCTACTCTGATCTTGATAGATCTATTAATATGGAATATAGGAGTTCACTAACTGCTAGCTCACGATCCCAGTGTTAGCTGTGTATCATTTAGAGATGAAGGGACATAATTGAAAAAAAAATTGGAGCTATTTCCAATTGTCAGATCTTCATAAATGCTCTCGTATGACAAAAATGAAGTTGTATTACTCAGTTTTATTAGAAATGCTATATTTTGTTGGATCCGTGTGTTCGCAAACTAGAGACTATTTTCCCTACCGTGATTGATGTTAGAACATTTATGGGGATAGTCCGCTATATTTCATATGTATATGAGGATGTCATTGTTAAAACATTCAAAAGAAAATTATGTATGTGATTTATATTTTATTATTTCCTCCTAGGATGTAATTTTTTCAGTACCATGATTCCTGTCATATTGTCAGTAGTGATTTGATGGGTAATATGCCAGAAACAATTAGATAAAAAAAGGTGATGCAAACGTCAAGACAATATAGCTTTCTTGTGAAAAGCCTGAAGAGAAATCATGCATGTTACATGGTAGAAATCGCCAGTCGCATACATTTAAAGAGTCTTCAGGATTACAGGCGGGATGGGAAATGGAGCTAAATGCAGGAAGCGTGGGATGCAGCATATTTCATAGACATATGCTTGCTAGTGACCCCCCACCTGCAATTTCTGTTAAATGAAACATGTGTTTGAGAAAATGCTACTCCTTGGACAAATTCAGACTGCAGTGTCTCGTATGTGGGAAGGTGTTAGATCCCTCCCTTTTCCTTTGAATCGGAAAAATTCCATCTTTCTCTGGAAGGCAGGCAGCCTGTCCTTTGTTTTAGTCCTCTTCCCGACTTTTCTTTGGGGAGAAAAAGACATGCAGTATGAACTCTTTCTTTACCTTTGTTGACCTTAGAGATTAAAACGTCCCTTTAAAATTTCAAATGACTATTTTAAAATACAGGACAAGGTAATTGATGGTTTCAATGTTGCCTCCTGAGTAGAAGATCTCCTGGAACTTTAAATAGAATGGAACTTGTCTCCAAGTGTCTTTTTACTTTAGAGCATTGATGACACAGGTGATAAACATTGGGTTCGCTTGTATGTTACTTTAACGAATAATGGATATTTCTAAAGATGAGACAGTAATACCTTTGACAATAATATTGTCCTATTACAGTACTAATACTAGGCTGGAGTGAAAATGAATGCCACCTAGAGCCAAGTATGTAACCTTTCTTCAGAGTTAGAGTGCAGACCTTGGTGTGTGTTTCCGCCCGCACACTTCAGCCCACCCCTGGTGTCCGCCTGCTCACTGCTTTGTGACTTGGAGGATGAGGATGAGAAACAACTACTGGGAAACCGAGCTCCGTCCTCTGCCTCTCCTGTGTTCCGGGGCAGACAAAGGAGCCTTGCAGTCAGGAGGTGGCTGAGAAGTACCTGATGTAGGTACTCTGCAGGCTGATGTGGCCTGCAAGATAGTGGAAGAGGAAGGAGAGTGTGGAGACGTGGCTCTGGGGCCGGAAGGGAGGGACCAGGTGTCCGGAGTGGAGCACTCTCACCTGAAGGGCAGTGGTCTCAGTTTCCCAGCAAGTGGCCACCTCCTCTTCCCCAGCTTCCTGGTGAAGTCCATAGTCATGTCTTCATTTTCTGTCATAGAAACTGAAGCCCAGGGAAGGTGAGGGACTTGCCCCAAGTTACTGAGTTCCTCTTCGGCACAGCCCGGACAGGGACAGCTCTCTGTACCAGGGGCTTTCTCCCACGGACTCTGGGGAGTCATGACTTCCAGAAAACGAAGGGAGAAGACTCAGTGCTGTTGAGAACAGGACAAGCAGCCTCTCCCTGAGTCATTTCACCTGGAAGGCTAGAGTCATTGAAGGAGTGCCTTCAGTGGTAAATTCCAGAAAAGATGAGACCGGGAAATGAGGAGCCGCCAAAAAGCCCCACAGGTGAATGGGGATGTGTAGCGTGTCTGGCACAACAACTGGAAAGGGTACCTTTGGTTTTATGGAATTTACATGTTGATTAAAAAAAAATGACACTTTATTTGGAATTGAACTGTTTCAGAGCAGCCGGAGAGGTGAGGTTGTTGACACTCAGAGGGAGTCCCTGGAGGCCCAGAGACAGCTAAGAAGAAAGCAGAGACTATGCTCCCTCACTTGTCTCTGGTTCCCTTCTGCCTCCTGTGCCCCAGGGCGGGGGTGGGGGGTTTGGGGTGGGGGGACTCTCTAGCTTCTGTCCTGAAGCTGTGGAGACCCTGCTTCTTTGCTTTTTCGGAGACATGTGGTCCATGGAATGTGGAATTCTTTATGCTCTCTCTGGTATGTTTTGACCACTTACAACTTAGAATGTGGTAATTTTTCCTTAGGAACTTAAAAATACCTGACACCTTTCATGTGTTCCTTTCATCAAAAGCTCTTTTTTCCCTTGGTTTAAACCCTAACAGGCAATAGGGTGGTTAGCAACCAAAATTGGAAGAGTCAGCTTTTTGGTTCTGTCTGCCTTTCCTTGACTGTGTGACCTTAGGAACTTGCTTGATTTCTTTGAGGGTCAGTTTCCTCCTCTGTAAAATGGGGATTAAATCTTAATTCATAGAGTTTGTGCGAGGATTAAATGAGATAAACTTTATAAAGTTTTTAGAACAGGGCTCAGCACAGCCTGTATGGTCAATAAATGCTGGCTGTTATTATTTAGAAGTAAAACATGGAGAAAAATACAGTGCAAAAAATTGAGGAGTTTCAATGTAAATACAGAAATGTATTTTTTAACAAATCTATCGGTAACCTTGGTCATTGGCATCTGAGGTTCTCTTTACCACTTACCTTGCAGTATGATTATATTCCCAGTAATGGATACTTACATGCATTCTCCAGAATGGTCTGTTTCTCCTTTAAGTTTTTATGATCTTTTTATTTCCTTTTCTTAAGTACAGCACACATTCATTGGCTGTTGCCATTGAGCTTCTGAGTGGGAAAAGTAATCAAACGGTGAATGGAGGATTTGTCCCTTGGCCACATAAGACTTACCTGGTCAGTGAACATAAATAAAAGACATTTATGAAGCCTTGGTCTGTTGTTTGAAAGTAACAGACAAGGTAGAGTGATGAGAAAATGCATTTTGTGGCTGTTTGTCTACGTTGCTTGATCGGAAATAGTGATTGCTGCCACACGTGTGTAAGAATACACACGATGGGGCAGTCCCACCATGGATTGTGGTGATGGTCTAGAGATCACATTCACAGTATGCTGACAGCTCTTACTGGTGGGATGAGGAACGGGTAACAGCAGTGTGCTTCTGACTTTTCTCCCTGTGCCTGATGGGGAGGGAGAAACCTTCTCCTTTGCCAGGAAGCCATTCTCACAATCCCCTCACATCTGGGCTTCCTTGGCTTGTAGGTGGGTGGTCCAGGAGCCAAGACTGAGAGCTGCTGGTAGGGAGTGGATTAGGTCAGTGAGTGGCGGTGGGCAGGGTTAGGTCTGGAAACTTACCGTATCTTTGTTTGTGTTTTTATTTATTTTTTTTAAATTTTTTTAAATTTTTTGGTAAAGATTTTATTTATTTGACAGAGAGAGAGAGATCACAAGTAGGCAGAGAGGCAGGCAGAGAGAGGGGGGGAACCAGGCTCCCCGCTGAGCAGAGAGCCCGATGTGGGACTCGATCCCAGGACCCCGAGATCATGACCTGAGCCGAAGGCAGCGGCCTAATCCACTGAGCCACCCAGGCGCCCTTTGTTTTTTTAAAAAACAAAACAAAACAACACTCCTCAAAGCGTCCCCCACAGCAGCTCCTCAGTGACCATTCAGAATGTTGCTGAAGAGTGGGTGTATAATCAGAACGAATGCTTACTTTAGGGTAACCAATGTGGAACCAGTGAAGAGAGGTTAACTTCTTTTTAAATTTGTGAAAAACGCCTGACCAGGTAAATCAGATGGCAAACCTGTATCCTTATACCAAACCTAACTGCGGATAGTAATTACAAAATGTCAGTTTACCCCTTTGTTGAAAATGTGTGTGACCACATGCTTCCTCCAGCCGACACCCCCACCCACATTTTTCTCAGGATTTAGAATTGTTTTTGTTTCTGTGAATCATTTATTGTAATAATTAAAATTTAAATTTGACCCATATTATAGCATCCATGGATTTTGAGTGTTCTTTGAAGTAAATTTCCGCCTGTGATGGAGTGTGCATGGGGTGTATCCTTACAATACTTTTTTAAAAAATCAAGTACCATGGAGCCCCCAGGTTTAGATAACAATTGATGATAAAGCCTAAGAAATTTTATTTGAAGACATATGTAATGCATTAAACATTGAAGTTGGTATTTTTTTAATTGAATCATGATATTGTGAACATATTCACGAAGGCATAAAATTGCTGGAAAAAATGAGTTTATTAATGGAAATTAAGCTAGATCGTAATTATTACCTGTGAATAGTGTCACCATTTGAAGTTTTTATTGCATTTTAACACATGGCTTATCTTGATGAGAAAATATGTAGCAAAGGGTAAATGTAGCAATTTTCCTTTTACTATTCCCTCTGCTAAGTCATTATTGCTTGATGTTATTTTTCAGCAGCCTTTCATTTTTGTCCCAAATGTTTTTGCCTCTGGCTGGTTTTATTTCTTTAAAACGTATGTATCACTTCTCAAAGTGATTCATTTTGACAGGTAATCGATATTTTTTCATACAAGATTTGATGCTGCAATGTCATAATCTTCATCTTAGACTTAGTTAATGGTTGAATACTAAACTAGATTTTTATCTCAAAATATTCCTTTGTTAAGAAGGATACTTTGTCTCCCCCACCGCCCCCCTTTAACCAAATTCCTTTTTATCACTCCCACCCACCAAACCTCTAGCTGCCACAGAGCCTGGGATGCATAGAGTCCACTTACCTGAGATACACATCTTTTTGACTGTTTGACAGTGTGTCCTCGAAATGTCTTGAGAAAGCATTTCCAGCTAGCTTACCCAATTGGTCACAGTAAAGGTACTTCTGGACGCTACCTTTTTTTTTTTTTTTTTTTCTTTTCCCTTCCTCCTGGCAACCTGTGATCTTTATTTCAAGGGGAAAAATCTTTTCCCTTCCTTCTCTGTATTGAAAACTTGGTACCCTCCACTAGACCCCACTTTTTCTAGACAGACCAGCCTAACGAGGATCCCAGTATTCAGAGCACAAGCATGTGTAAGGACACCAGGCTTTTAATTTTGGAAGTTCAGCTTCTTAAGTCATGATTTTTTTTTTCTTTGCCTAAAATCAGCTAGGGCTTCCTTATGCCTCTGTGTACAGATGACAGTGATAGTCTAAGCTGGTAAATGTATTCTCACCGGCTGCCAAGGCACTTTGTCCAAGATGGGCCTTCAGGTTTCAGGCAGCCGTTCATGCCCCTCTCTCAGGAGGGTGACTTGAGGGAGAAAGGTCAACAGCTGTCATGCCTTTTGTTTTCATTGAAGGAAAAGGTCTCCCTTTTTCGGGAAAAGATAAAAGTACAGGTGGGCCTGTCAAGAATGGGTATCTCTTTCCACCAGCTTTGCATATCCCCCACAGATAGCAAGCTGACCTTACTCTCCTGGCTCTGAACCTTTTTCTTTAGGCTGTTCCCCTTTTGTTTTTGTTTCTGTTGTGTCCTTCCATGTAAACAAATACATATAGGTTTTGTTTGTTTTTTTTAGATTTTATTTATTTATTTGACAGAGATTATAAGTAGGCAAGAGAGGCAGACAGTGAGAGAGAGGAGGAAGCAGGCTCTCCACGGAGCAGAGAGCCCGATGTGGGGCTCGATCCCAGGACCCTGGGATCATGACCCAAGCTGAAAGCAGAGGCTTTAACCCACTGAGCCACCCAGGCGCCCCATGTTGTTTTGTTTTTTTAAGATTTCATTTATTTATTTGACAGACGGAGATCACAAGCAGGCAGAGAGGCAGGCAGAGAAAGAGGAAGGGAAGGAGGCTTCCTGCTGAGTAGAGAACCCCACACAGGGCTCAATCCCAGGACCCTGGGATCATGACCTGAGCCGAAGGCAGAGGCTTTAACCCACTGAGCCACCCGGGCACCCCACACATATAGTTAAAAAAAAATGTTTTTTTTAAAGAATTGTTTGTGCTAGAATTCGTTGGTCCCCTTTGGCTTGCCCTGGGATCACTTAGGTGCTGTTTCTTTGCTTCTAGAGATTGTACTACTTCTGCTTATGTGAGAAAGAACTAAAAACTCCCCAGGGCTTCCTTCCTTAAGTGGTATCAAATGAGCATATGGAAGTGGAAGAACACCCCGATACCCGTCTTTGCTGATGCCTCTGCTAGTGCTATTGTTTCTTTTTTTTTTTTTCCCTTAAAGATTTTATTTTATTTTTTGTTATTTATTTGACAGAGAGAGATCACAAGTAGGCAGAGAGGCAGGCAGAGAGAGAGAGGAGGAAGCAGGCTCCCTGCCTAGCAGAGAGCCCGATGTGGGACTCGATTCCAGGACCCTGAGATCATGACCTGAGCCGAAGGCAGAGGCTTAACCCACTGAGCCACCCCCGTGCCCCTGTGCTACTGTTTCTTGACAGGGTTTTTCTCTGTATGTCTGAAGGCTTATGCAGACACTGTTGGGGAACATAAAATGCAATCAATTTTCCTCAGTGGTTAGATTCATAAATCCCCAAGCTATTTTTAATGACATAATCTAATCAATTGATAGCACTCCTAATAGTGTGTTGACAGCCAGAAAAAGACAGAAAGCTAGTGTAATAGCAGGTGGATGGGTAAGGAGCCTTTAGACAACCCTCCCGCCCCCCCCCCCCCGCCCACATTAAGAAATCTGATATCTGGATTAGGTAAAACCCAGGAAATGCGGATTTTTAAGAAAATGTTATGCCTGTGTTACCTCCTTTCTTTCAAGAAAGAGACTGTCTAATGGATAGAGTGAAGGAGAATGTGGTTTTCAGACAAATCGCAGAGTCCTAGAATCTGCCTCCTCAGAACCAAACTGTAATCTCAATTTAAATATCTCTAGAATGGGGGGGAGGGGGTCAGGAGAGGGGGGTGGGGTAATGGACATTGGGGAGGGTATGTGCTATGGTTAGTGCTGTGAAGTGTGTAAACCTGGCGATTCACAGACATGCACCCCTGGGGATAAAAATATGTTTATAAAAAATAAAATAAAAATAAAAATAAAAAAATAAATATCTCTAGAATGGAAATCAAGGGGGAATAATTTATTATAAATTGGTAGTATTGTATGTTGTTACTCCTGTGCCAGGACAGTAATGAAAACTTAATATTCATCTCTTGGTTGCTGGGAATTGAAATAAGATGAGGATGAGCAGAGTAAACAAGCTGAAACAGACTGTGAAATTGCACATGATGGGAATCTTTTTTTTTTTTTTTTTTTTTTAGCTGCTTATAGACTGTAAATAGGTTAATATTCCACCTAATGATGGCTCTTTCGATTCCTTCTGCCTTTTTATATTTTGGTCAGGTATCAACAAAACTAAGTTACTACCAGGAGGGACATGAATATCTAAAATGTATCTACCTGAGGGCCAGGAATCTCCTGGCAAGGTATTTATGTAAATGAATGGGCTTTCACACTGGGAGGTGGAAAGAGTTCTGCCAAGGCTGGAAGAGCAGCCACCCAGAGCCCTCTGTTCGCAGGGTTTCCAGGCAGCGTGCCTGTTTTGCTACATTTTTTTCTTTAATGCTATCAGAAAAGATGAGTGGCAGGCATGGTGGTGCTGCTTGGCTGACCAGCTGCGCCCTAGTTTTTCACCATCAGTCGCTGCCTTTTGCAGAGGTGTCTGTCACCACTGATTTACTTAGCCACTCTGACCTTCTAGTTGCTTCAGAAGGGGCTTGACCCAGAGCTCCTGCCGAAAGCCATTTACTGGTCGTCCGGAATGCCAGAGCCGGCGTTTTGAAGGAGAAGGAAAAACAGGGACCCCACGGTTTCCTGCCTAATTGCCAGAGCCCTCCTCCGCCTGGCTAAACGCATTAGGTACCTGAGCCCACTTGCTGCTCTCTGGCCCCAAACTGCAAGCCTCCGTGATCTCCGAAGTTGCTGGAGTGCATAACTAAGCGGGACCAGCTGACTCCGGGCTCCAATCAGCTAGAGCGTGATGTAAGTGTTCCGCAGCTGCCGGGCTCTGAATTAGCGTGCTCAAGTAGAGGTAGTACAGCATGGCTAGACTGTTGTGAGGCTCAGAGAAAGCGGAGGGGGAAATGGATGAGTCCAGCATTCTAAGACGAAGAGGGCTCCAGGTAGGAGATCCTTCCGTTCTTGCAATGTAGCATCCTCCCTGGTCTGCCATTGAGGATTTCAAAGTTCCCTTTTCGTTCCTTTACTGGGCACGGATAATGTGCACGGTTCCTCGTATCCCCTTGGCAATGGGATACGCTAAGTCTCTGGTTAACAGGGTTCAGTGACACATCACAGGGCTCAAGGAGAAAGGCTCTTTTGTCAGAGACAATGGATAGGACTTTTAGTCTGGTACTTTGTGGGTTGTTTTTCTGCCGGTTGTTCAAGAATAGTTAAATCGTGGCTGGTGGTGACAGCTGAGGAGCCAGTTTGGCATTCTGTCAAGTGTCTGGGAAGTCTGTCGAGGGTGGCAACTCCGTTCCGTTCTGGGAACGCAGGACTCAGTTTTGTGTCAGGATCAACCTCCAAGCGGCAGCAGCATCTGTCTGATGGCCTTGCAGATGTGTGCAGCTGCTGAGAGTTTGCTCCTGTCAGGGAGATGAAAGTTTCTGCTGGCAGCTCAATCAAAGTTGACTGTAATTTGTTTACATTGAGATGGGGAAAGATCCCCATCCTACTGCCTTGATTTTTGTGCCCAAGTTTCTCTAATTAAATTACTCCGACTTTAGTGTACAAATGTATTCCAAGTCAAAACTTGGCAAATCAGACAACTTGAAAAAAAACATCTGCTTAGCGATTTTTAAGTTTAAGGAAGCCAAAACCTAAGTATGTTCAGAATTAGTATGTTTAACTCTTTGATAACTCTTTCTCTTGTGTATAACTGGTATTTTTTTTTCTTTATGAAAGAATCTAGTGAGTAGCCATTATTAACCTCTCATTCATTATTTTTGGAAAAAAAGAATGTCAAATGCATGCTTGACAGTACAGAATATATAGCACATTTAGGAATGCTTCCAGATAGTCCTTAATCCACGTTGACTTCCAGCTGGTCTAGTTGTCTGCTTTTTTTGTTCTAGGTGTCCATTACTAATACTGTTATTATTCATATCATAATATTGTGGGTAAATTAAGGGATTATTTGCAGGTAAACAAAAGAGGGATTAAAGAAATTGGGGTTAAATGTCATGTATTGTTCCCAGCCTAAGTAAATAGACTTGCCTCTTTAATGATTTTCACTGTGGTCATTGTTTTGAATGTACAGTGTGGTTAGTCACTGCTGTGGATTTCCTTTTCTTTGTTTTCATCACATCTATAAAGTTCTGGTAATGCACAGCTGTTCCTGGGGCTCCATGTCCTCTTTGGGGTCAGTGGCTAAATATGGAAAGTCTCTTTGTTAGAAAGATGATAAACTGTTAAGCTCCCTCGTGGTTCAGCTTATTAATAAGTGGTAGTTCAGCTAAGTTTTCTCTTTCCTTTAATGCATTTTGGATAATTGCTTAATGTATGGTTGATCAGAAGCTCCTTTTTATGGTTTATTTCTGTAATATATATTCTCAAAACTTCAGAGAATATGGTTGCAACACACGGTGCTTTTGAGGGGTAGAGATCTCACAGAACTTTTAATTTTAGAAATAAATAATGATTGTGGTTATTTAAAATACTGGAGATACTCTCTGTCGAAAACATTTGCAACAAAACAAAGGAAGCATAATTCATTGATATAATACTTGGAGTGCTAGATTGTTGTCATACTCAACATACTTTAACTACATCTACCATAAGCTACACAATGGGTAAAGAATGTCTGATTTCTTTTATGAATGAGATACAAGTCTTCATTCTGTGAGAAGTAACAATAGGAAAGTGTCTCGAAGTTCTGCCACCCTCATGGCTACAAATTAACTTTGGCTCAAACAAACAAAGCTTTTTTTTTCTTTCTTTTTTTTTTTTCTCCCATTTTATCTAATATATTTTTAAAAAGACATCTCTTACATAGAGTAGTTTTTAAAAGAACTGCTGTATAAGGAATCTATTTATAAAATATAAAATTTAAGGGGCGCCTGGGTGGCTCAGTGGGTTAAAACCTCTGCCTTCGGCTCGGGTCGTGATCCCAGATCCCAGGGTCCTGGGATGGAGCCCCGCATCGGGCTCTCTGCTCAGCAGGGAGCCTGCTTCCTCCTCTCTCTCTGCCTGCCTCTCTGCCTACTTGTGATCTCTGTCTGTCAAATAAATAAACAAAATCTTAAAAAAAAAAAATTAAACAAAATAAAATATAAAATGTAAGAATTTGTCTTACAAAAGATGTCACTGTGGAGTTCATGAGAGTAACGCCACCTAGTGAATTTAAACATTAATTTTCAAATATACACTATTTGAAACATTTCAGCATGTCACTGAGATACATCTGTAGTAGGGAAGCGAGGGTGAAACCTACACCTTTTGTATTCATGATTCTGACCCTTTGTTTGCGAGGTAGTCTTGAGCAAGTCCTATACCCTCATGTAAATATGTAAAATATTTATGTAAAATATGTAAAATATTTCAGAATGAGATCTTTGAGTGTACTAAGTAGGAGATGGGTATAAATGAGGCCTAAAAAGTTAATGGCTATATAATAAATACACTAGCACATAATAGACAATATGTTGGTGAATAGCAAGGGATAATTTTTATTTTTATAACACTGTGTCATAACTAGCAAGATGAAATGGTTGCATCTTTACTCCATGTATGCTATTGGAGTTTGTTTTTAAGTTAGAAGAATCAGCAGCAAAGATAGTAAGCATTATTTATTTACAGGGATGATTTTGACAGGGCTATAGGATTTTATATAATGATAAGAGTCAGTTGGTGTGCCACACTGAATAGAGGCATGCTTTGTCAAACAGGCCAGTTCTTTAGATAACAAAAAGCCCAGTCAAAAATCTGGAGCACACAAATATTCTAATTCCATAAAGTATATTTTTATAATAATGTAGTATGTGTTTAGTGTAAAATAATGCAGTATGTGTTTAGAACCTACTTTTAGAATTTTAGTACCCCTAGCTCTTAAAACACAGGAATACTAGTGGTATTTTTTAAATCTGGTCTTTGAGAAATTTTTTAGTGAGAACATACGATTTCTCAAGGACTGACTACCTCATAAAAGGGCAACACAACTGAGTTCATCTTAAGTGACTCACTTCTCCATCTTTTCTGTGGACTCTATTAATATTTCCTGTACTGCTGATAGCACTTCAGTCACTGCCTTTGAAATGAGAATGGGGGAAAGAGGCCCCAATGGCTTCCGCTGTTAGAACCTGGGAAAGTTTTCACATTGTGTCTCAAAACATGGGAAATTCTGACGGATGGATGGGCTTGGGCAGACCTTGGACTTGGGGCAATTTGAATTTCTAGACAGGTCTAATTCATCAAAGGATAACTGGCTCCTTTCAGGGCTAATATTCCTCATACACAGATCATATTTTTTAAATGTCAGGGAAATTGTTTCAGTGATTTTTGTTACATGTTTCCATTTTATTTGTTTTAATGAAAGTACCCCTATCCCTAACGTGATAGCTCCCAAGGCTGGATGAAAGATGGACAGGCATCATTAAAATAGCAACAAATCACTAAAAGAGGGAGTAATCTCCCAGAGAGATGTCATAGGATTCCTTTCCTGTCCTCCTGTGGTATTTTGCTCTGCCTGCTATCATCTGTTGATTTCCCTCCTCCCCAGTTATGTATTGGCATTTCAGTCCACTTCCAGATAATCACATGCAGCTAACATGAAATTTTTTTTTTCCTATGTGATGTAGTTAATGACTAAGTCTTTTGACTTAAGACTTCCAGATTTGTGTTAGGTTTTTTTGTTTTTTGGGTTTTTTTGCTTTCCTTTTTACCCGACTTGTCTCCCAGCCTTAAGTGAAACAACAACAAAAAGCTAACATTATTACTTTGGTCTAGGCTCTGATTTTCCACTGGCCGTTGTCTCAAACTAATTTTAGTAAGCAAAGAAGCAGGAGGACTCTTCTGTTCTCACTGGGTATCCAGCTACCTCTGTTTTCCTCAATACTTAAATGTGGGTCATTCAAATCATAATGCCTCAATGTGTCTTCTCTATCAACTTTAAAGTGATTTGGATGTGTTTACGCTTGACCCAAAATTCCATCACAGTATTGTTGTGTGGGACTCTTACTCTGTCCTTAAGATTCTGTGTAGTTACATGGCAGAACTCTAGTTAGAGGATTAATTTAATAAAAAATTATGATAATAATAGTTTGGCATAAAGAAATTCTGTTCTTCAAAGTTTCCAGAAAGGCAAAGAGGCTTTTTTTGGGACAGGAAGAATCAAGATGGTAAATTAATTTTTTTTTTTTTTTTTAAGAGAGAGAGTGCACAAGCACTCTTGTGGGGGAGGGGCAAAGGCAGAGGAAGAGAGAGAGGGAGAGAAAGTCTCCTAAGCAGGCTCCCCTAGCATGGAGCCTGGCGTAGGGCTTGATCCTGAAGTCCTAAGATCATAACCAGAGCTGAAATCAAGAGCAGGACTCCTAACTGAGCCACCCAGGTGCCCTGATGGTAAATGAACTTTTGGTAGTTGCAAATACCTAATTAATTAGACCAGGTGTGGCCATATCTGAAGTGGTATTTCTTAGCTGTTGAAGGAGTTCACTTTCTGTGTCTGAGATGGAAATAAAATGTTGTGGTTTCCTGATTCACAGAGGGTAAGGATGGGATGCCCTCAAAAGCTTATGTTCCCTTGAATTTCTATTTTGTGCTTAAATAATTGTTTTATCGTAACACCTTTTTGTAACCATGTAAAATAGACGAATTTGAATACTGGCTCCTCTTTTGCACCTTCTTATTCTCTCATATAGCTGATAAACCAGAAAATTGTCATCTCTTTTTTTTGTCAGTGAAATACTAATTTTTCAAGTCATCTCGTTCCCACCTTTGATTTCTCCATCTGTTACCTGCTGTCCCTAAGCCTTAATAATTCTACTATAAAAATATGTCTAGTGTCTAGGGCTACACTCTTTTACCTCTGAATTTCTGAAATGTCTCATATCCCTTTGTGTCCAGGCCCTTCTCCAGCCTATGCTGGTTGTCAGCCTGGATCCCCACACCAACCGCCTGTTTAAAATTCCTGTGTGACTTATTATCTACCTCTGGATAGAGTTAAAACATACCTGACTCTTTTTAATTTAGCTTCTGTTAGCTTCTGTCTACTTTTTGGGTTTCTTTGCCAACTCTTTGCCTTCCAAAACCTTATCCCATCACCCCCTCTCCAGATGTCATAGATCCCTAGATCCCTATATCCCCTTTACCTAAAATGCTCT
Organism: Mellivora capensis; assembly: GCA_004024625.1. Classification (NCBI taxonomy): domain Eukaryota; kingdom Metazoa; phylum Chordata; class Mammalia; order Carnivora; family Mustelidae; genus Mellivora; species Mellivora capensis. The sequence goes on from PISX010003914.1 coordinate 55,983, forward strand.
TTCCTTATTTTGCCCAAATTCTTGCTGCTCATTAGGGACCACAGTAAATTCTCATTCTTTGATGAAATTTCCCAAAATTACTGCAGTCCATTCTGGACTTTGTAATAGCTATCATCTATTTTATTTGCATACCTAATCCTGTTGCGTGGTGCATTGTTATAAAATGATTTGAATGTCTTACACTGAAATTATAAGCCCATTGAAGATTTGTAGTTTTAGAGTAGGACATGTGTTCAGTGACAATGAATAGCTCTGTAAGGTTAGACACAATGCTTAACCACATCTGTAAAATAGAAATATTAAGGTGTTTGAAGATTGGAGGAGGTTTTAAGTCATGTAAGTACTGCATCTGGCACACAGTACTTAATAAGTTAACCTTAGCAGACTTGCCTCTCTATTGCCACAGAGCCTTATGATTTTTAAATACTTAAATGTGCGTATCAGACAAAGCCTTGCACAGTGTGATTTTAAAGAGTTAAATGTGGGTATCAGGCAGGGTCCAGGCAGTAAAAAGATGGCATGCATAAATTGGATAATTTGAGAAGAGTTTAATGAAAGGGAAGGTGTAAAAGGTATAGGTAAGGTATAGGTGAAGTTTAAGGGATGGTGCAGTCCCAGAGGATAGGAGCAAAAGGAAGCCATCATCTTCATAGGCCTGAAGGAGTGAGGGAGGAAGCAGTTGCAGAAGGTCCAGACAGAGAAGGCAAGTGACAGGCGCTTTAGGTGAAGCTACATAGCCAGTCCATGGTGATTCTGCAGGGAGGGGCCAAGGGGACATTGCAACTTTATTGTCCTCCTTCCTTCTGCACTCTTGAAGGTGCTCCCCATTGGCAAAACCCAGTTAGAAGGCAGAGGGGCAAATGATCCCATACCTGTTGTCTGTGTAGGCATACTCCAAGGCCGGGTACAGGTTTGGGTGTAGGTCTGGATGGGCGATGGAAGTACGCACAGTACGGCATGTAATGATCTGCTCCTCGCTCGCTTTGGCAGCATTTTGCCAGCCATGGGCAAAATGATCAGTTTTCCTAGTGCAGATCTCTGGAGCCTGAACTGAATTCAAGCATTTGAACGGATTCAAAGCTGCTCTTTTGTGAAAAGCCCTGGCCCTCAGCCGTTTCCCACTTATATGTAATGATGTCTTCTTTCTAGTCAGGCTGTGAATCCTCTTGGGAGAATGTTCCTCCCCTTCCACTTTAGTGTCTGAAGCACATGGTCTTCTTTGAATCAATAATGCAGGACACCTGCACTTGAGATTCTGCAAGCAATCTCAGTTTTGAATTGCTCTACTCCTCAGATCCGGGCTCAGAGAAGTAGGGGTGTGAACATCCCAGGAGATCTCTTCCCATTTATCCCCCAGCTTCCCTTAGCTCTGCCCTGTCACAGTCTGTCCATCTCTGCTCCCCGGGAAGTCCTTTGACAGACTTACAACTTCATATCATGTCCTTGGCTCTTAGTGAGAGTTGCTAGAAGAAATGGCTGTGATTGTCCATCTCTGTGCTTTCTGGAAAACTCCCCTTGAAGTCCTGTCCCTTATGATGTGCGTCGTCTCTTGCGTTAGGCCCGCATGATAAATTAGCTTAGCATTCACTACTCACAATGGTTCTTCCTCCAGGTAACCAGTTTGCTGCTTCGAATCAGATACTGGGAGCTGGCTCTGTCTTGCCAGTTTTGTCTCAGCTGGTCAGAACGGTTGCACACTCAGCTGCATTAACTTTTGAGATAAATGTAGCCACCACTTCTCCACTGTTGGGTTCTCAGTTCCCGCTTTGAGGACTTGTGTGGTTTTATGTATTATATCTTTGAGAAATCTTAAGTTGCCCAGAAAAGTTTTTTCAAAGTAGATAAAACCTTAAAATTTAATAATCTTGTGCTTAGAGCACTGAAATTATCTAAAGAATAATTTTAGAAGAAGAAAAAAGGAGACTAAAAGACCAGCTAATCAATGAACTAGGTTAACTCTAAAAACTGTGAATCACCTGAAATTAGAAAGCTCAATATTCATGCAGCCACCAATCATTTTATTGTTGACACCAGAGTGTAATGAGAATAGGGTGTTTGATTTTACTTGAAACTTGAATTGCAAATAAACTATGAGCAACCGTAGAGCTTTTTAAAAAGTCTTTGAAACCATGTGTCTGTTTTGGAAGCAACCAAAAGCATGGAGGTTGGCAAATGACTTTGGAGACCTACATGTTAGAAGACAACATTGCCATTAAAATCATGCATTTGACGAATGTTTTGTGATGGGGAAGAAGCTGATAACAATAATGAGAAGTGAAAAAGCAAAGTGTATACAAAAGATTGTATAAGTCTATAAAAATGTGTAGCATCTACCTACACATTAGTCTGTATGAGGCTGAGAGGAGAAGTTGGGGGTGGTGGAAAGAAACCGAAAAAAATAACTATCTCACATATATTAGGGACCTGTTTTTGTTTTGTTTTGTTTTGTTTCATTTTCATGTAAGATAACAGGAAGAAAAGCACTAAAAGGTTAATTATATCTTGATGGCAGGATCTAAGAATTTTTCTTTAACTGTTCTTTAGAAAGCATGTTTTACTTGTATAATCAGCCAAAGTGGGATTTGAGAGCCTCTTTATGACTTTTTTTTGCTTTGTTGTCTAAGAAGTTGTTTTATACCCCTCACTAAGATCAATGAAAAGCTCTCAAAGATTGTTGTTTATTTTGTGTCTTTGTGAACTTGCAAAAGGTAAATCAGTAAATCAGTCCAGACCTTAGGACAGTGGTTCAACGGAGGCTGTCCTTTTGAATCACCTATGGAGCCTCTAAAGCCTGAGACCCAGATGCAGTCCCCATGGATTGAATTAGCACCTCTCAGTGGTGCAGCTGGGCTTGAGACCCACTGCTCCAGGGGGATCACATGTCCATGGAACCCAGAGGCATGGAACCCTCCTTCTTCTGTAACTCCAAATGCAAAGTTTGACAGTCTCTAAAAAGGCATATGTGGCAGCTCTGGCTTCCTTTCTTCCAGCAAGACGTGGGTTTGTTTTTATGGAGAAGAAGGTGGAGGTGGATGTCCTCCTTGTATTTGTTTCTTGACTTCCTAAGTAATGGCAATGGTAGTAATGTGAGAACATTAACAAACCCACCTTCAGGGGGCAGTTACTAGATTGGGGTGGCTGGAGGCAGCCCTAGACCATTAACCCGGGACCCGTTAACCAGGACCCAGGGCACTGCTGCTGTCCAGTTCCATTTTTACATTTTTTTTAAATTGCTGGTGCATGCCCTGTGCTTTACATCTAGAAACCACCTCAGGTATGGTAAGAGGTAGCTTGTCCCTTGAAGCATTATCCCAGTGCGGCTGATAACACGTGTGATTTGGAGCTCTTGCTGTAGATCTTCTGTAGTGCCCTCGCTTGAGTTCTCAAAACACTTACTACCCTTAGATTGTGAACGCAGATGCTTTTGATTCACACAGTCAGGGATAGAACTCCATTCTTTGCCTTTCTTTCAACAGACGTATAATCATAATGATGATAGCAGCAGCAGCAGCAGCATATTTTGACCAGACGGGTGTCAGACGACTGAGTGTTGTGTGTTAGGAATACACCACTGTTGGCCTTTTCATCACCGGCTCCAGCAGCATCACAGGAGTGGGATATGACGCCCACCTGCAAGGGGCTTCGCACAGCAGTCCTGGCAACAGCCAGCGCCGGGTCCCACATCTGTCACAGTGCGGGGGAGGGGGGGACACGGCGACAGTGCCAGGCTGTGCCACAGGAGGCGGAAGGCTTTGTGCAGGTGGGGAGGTTGCCGCCAAGTGGTGACGGATGATGAGGCGCAGGTGAGGCAGGAAGTAGGTTCCAGGCCAGGGAAGCAGCTGTGCATGCCAAGATGGGGTAACCACATGGGGTATGCCCTCCCTTTGGAAGGAGCTACACGTGGTGCCTGTGAGAGGGAGGAAGGGACCAGCTGGAGGCCCAAGAGCTATGTCTTGTTGAGGGATCTGGACGGGATCCCCCAACAATAGGAAGCCACTGGAAGATCTTAAGGGGGGCACGGCAGTCTTGTGCCAGCTGTCACCTGTTGCGTCACATGTGAATGGAGGGTGCCCCAGGGAAGGCTGGAGGTGGCTAGGAGGTTAGGAGTGAGGAAGTGAGCAGTGCCACCGCTGCTCCTGAGTCTGTGGCTGCAGGAGTAGAGAAGAGGCAGCTCAGTACAATTAAGGCATGGTGACCTCTTGGGATGTGTGGGGAAAGAGCTGGGAGAAGCTGCAGGTGACCTCCAGGTTTCAGACCGTAGGACCAGCAACAGCTAGGAGCCAGAAATAAAAATGATCTAGATGGTGAGAGGATGACTAACTCTGTGCATATATAATGGAAGCACCTTGTAGGCAGAGATGTTCGGTAAGCTACTGGACGTATGGGTTTAGGCTTGCTTCCACACAGTGGTCAAGGCCAGTTATAGATTCTGAAGTCATCTGCTTTAAATAATTAATCGAAGTACATTATGAATAGGAAGAGAGGGCAATTTCTCACAGACTAATAGGTTTCTCTTAGAATAGCTTCCAAGAATTACTATTATGTGTATTTTAACACTTCTTTTGCAGGACTGGTTATAGTTATACTAAGAGCAGAGTCGTTTCATGCTATAGTGTCGGATCTTGAAAATAATGTATCCAATTTTGAAGATGTAGGGGTTTTTTTGTGTGTTTTTGTGGTTTTGTGTGTGCACGTATTTTTGTAAATTGCTTCCAACTTTGACGACTTGCCTACAGGTCTCATTTCAATACAATTTTGAAATGGCAAAATGAAACATCTCAAACTAGAGGCTGTAATGGAAAAAGCAATTCATTCTTAAATGAAGATGATGAGGTTGGTACCATATTGCTTGAAACAGTGAGTAAATTTAAAACCTGAGTGAGATTACATCAAATTCAGCCAAGATTTTTGTTCCCTTTGAATGGAATAGCTGTAATTGAAGACAGGGGGTTCAACCAAGAAAGACAGATGGCATGTGTACAATTTTTTCAATTTTCTGACATACTGTTGCCAATTTGTGTATGTATACACAAAGACATGAAATCACATTGGTAAAAATTGAACCCTCTTAGGAGTAAGAGGTGGAATGTGTTGCAATGAGCAGGAAATGACTGTAAAAAACACATAAGTGTTTTTTAATGGATTGTTTTAGCTTAGTGCTTATTGTTAGATATCAGCCATGTCGAGAAATTCGTTTTATAGGATTTTTATCATAATATTTTTTCCTGATGAGAGGTGGTACTTTTGTATTTTCAAGTTATCTATTCTTTCAATTTTAGTATTCTGAAGGTGAGGGTTCAATGATACCATGGATTTGACTGTTTACACTTTTTCATTAGAACTTTAAATATAAATTATTGAACTCACAGATTCTTTTCCCATTAACTGTTGAACAGTCCAACTAAAAGATGTGGTAAATACGAATTGAATTTGGTGTGTGTGGTGGATACAACTACTCTCTTAATTTTTTACTCCTCTGTATACATTCACTCCCCTGCCCAGGCCTCATGGCTTCACAGTGGGCATGGCTTACTTCCTGTCGGTTGACTTTGGGCTCAGCTATGTGACCTGCTGGGTCCAATGAGCTGTCAGTGAATGTGTCACAAGCAGAGGCTTAAAATAAGTTTGTGGAGCTAGATTCACCTTATTGCACTTTGGTGATTTTCTGTGAGAAGAACATGCCCTGAGTAGCCACTGGGTCCCAGAGCAAATGCTCGTGGAATGGACCCTACAGAAACCTGAAGCCAGGAGTCAAGACCGGCAGACTCATAGTCAACATGTAGACTTGCAAACACAAAACTAAATGTTGATTGTTGTAAGTGCTAGTTTTATTTGGGTTTGTGATCCAGAGTTATGGTGGCACTGGTGACAATACAGGGGATGAGCTCTTGTTGTGGTTACAAGTGTAAGAGCAGTGGCGTTGAAGTCTCTTAGACTTCAATGGGGGTATTGATCCAGCACCTGTTGCCTTGATTTTTCTGGGCATACTGCTCTCTTCTAAGCTTCAGTTTTGCTATCCATAAAATGGGAATACTACTCACCTCCCAGGAATGCTGTAAAAATAATTAAGATGGATGTGTGTAAATTACTTTGGAAAGTGTCAAGCAGGTAGCAAGAACACAGTGCATGATCATGGCCATTGTTACTGTATTTCTAGATAGCTGAACCTCTCTCTTTCTCTGCTTCCCTTGGACTATGTCACTTGCCACATCCCAGTTGTGTGACTCTGGAGCAGGTTAAAATTTTTATGTGCCTTGGTGTGTGTGTGTGTTTCTCTATAATGTAAGGATACTAACATTTACCAAGGAGGATTATTAGCGGACTACAGCAAAGATAGGTAAATATCTAGTTGTCTTAGTTCAGGCTGCTATAACAAAATCATATGGACAGGGGGTCTTAAACAACAAACATTTTTCACACTTCTGGAGCCTGGGAATGTCAAGGTCAAGGTGCTACAGATTGCATATCTGGTGAGAGCCCTCTTCCTGGCTTTCAGATGGCTACCTCCTGGCTCTGTCTTCACATGGTGGAGACAAATCTCATGTCTCTTCGTTTTTTCTTTTTTTAAGGGCATTAATCCCATTCTAGGGCCCCATTTTCATGACCTAGTCTCACCCTAATAATTTCCTGAAGGCCGTACCTCCAAGTCAGTCATATTAGGGCTTCACCGTACGAATTTGCATTGGCAGGGGGAGGGGCCACAGACATTCAGCCTGTGGCACAAACCATGGCTGGGTGGGTGGGCACTTAATAAAAGGAGCTCCATTGTTTTTACTATCCACAAATTGTCACCATTTCTTTAAATTCAGGTATCTTTTCCTAGTTCTTGAATGCCTCCTATGAGCCAAGCATAACGCCCTGCACTTTGGGCTCACTTCTGGATTTCTAAAATCTCTGTCTTTATTGAAAGGAAAGACAAAAGAGTGGAACATAGAAAACGAAAGTCCAGAAGTGCTGCAATTGAAAAGGCATATTGATAACATTCTAATATGTAATAGGTGTGTATTATACTTCTACTCCTGTGAGCATAAACTAACACGTTTGGAATAGGGGGATTTCTAAAGGGCAAAGAGTAGCTCATATGGTGCCAGTAAAGTCTTTTAATGGGAGGAATGAAAAATGCTAGTAAGGAGAGATTGACCGTTAGGGTTCATGGTTCGGGTGCAGTATAGCAGCAGGATAGCAGAGCTGACATCTGAAATCCCTTTGTTTTAAATGGACAAAAATTGCTACACTTACCTTTTTACCTACTAGAAAAATGTTTTGATGTGTTGGCTCTCAGTCTATAGATTTTGCCTTTTCTTCCCTTCTGTACAAATTTTGTTGTGAACTGGCTTGTCTGTTCCATTTCTGTGTGTGTGTGTCCCCTGACCCCATCAGCCATTAGCTCCTGGTTTTGCATGCTTCCTAACCAGAATTTGCTCTGTGGAAAGTCTCTGTCCTCAACATCCTTGCTTCGAAATTACTTTGATCTGTATCAGCTGAAATAGATTTTGAGATGCTGGATTTTAACATCCGTATGCCACTTTCTCTAGTAGCTAATTGACGGATTGGGGATGGAGGAGAGATGAGAGTCTATACATTTGACCAATTTCACAGAGCTTACCTTACAAGCCATTGAAATGCAAATCCAGGCTACACTTAGAGACTCTGAGAACTCACACGTTCAGTTCTTTGTTTTCTTCTGAAAAATAAGCATTCAAAATTCATGCACATTCTATTATTCATGTGGTTTATATTTAGGTTCCGCTTGTACATTTAGATAAATCTTATCACCATTATTTAAAATTTCATGAATGAAACTTTGCATCCCTAATGCCACACTAGCCTAGACACCTTTAACCAATCACAATAATTTGAAATGCAGCCCTTAAAGGAGTTCTTGTGTGTGTGTCTGTTTATCTGCATTTACATATGTCATTGCCTTATCTATAGCTGTTTTTATTTAAATCTACTCTGGGTGAAGTGGGTGTGAATTCAAAACCACCTTATTTTGTTTCATCCCAGAAAATCCTGAATTTTTAGTTTGTGGTATTTATAAGGCTTCCGTGAGATGGAGTGTTGATGTCATAGCACTTGCCTTTTTGGACGGCTGTCACATTTGTGGTCCTGAAACAGGACACCTTTTTCCTGTACTGTCCATTCACCTGCATTTTCAAGGCCGTCACTGGCCACCTTTCATCTGTCAGGCACTCTAAAAGAACATGGCATGTCAGCAAGGCAGTTTCTCTGTCATTCAGTATGCTCTCCAACTTCGCTTTCCTTGAACACTTAATGCCTTCAGGAATCCCTTTTTTCCTGAGCTGTGGTCAGTTCAACTATATCAGAGGGGGAGAATAGCTGTGTGTCCAGAGCCCTCCCACCCATCTTCCTGCTGGTGCTGGCACTAACTTTCTGCTGAGGCCTTCAGTACATGAGAAGCTGACTAGCCAGTGTTATGTGTGTAGGAAGAAACACAGGCTTCAGTAAAATCTTTTCTTCAGTCTGGGGTCCTCACAGAGTGGTACCGGTGGTGGTTTGAATGAAGCCTTCTGGTACCTTCTGGGAACCATGTGGAAATGGGTCCATTCCCTTTGTGCTCTTGTAGGTTCTGTAATTTCCAAATAGGATAAGTTGTTCTGGGAAAATAATACACGTTCACGGGGATTTGAATATAAAATAGAGCCAGGGTATGTCTGTGCTCATGCTTAGAGCAGAAAGGAGTGGCACAAATTATTGTGACTGGACACTCTGGTTTAGGAGTCATCTCGGTTTTGAGCCTTTTCTTCTTTCTGGGCCCTCACGTGTGTTTCAAGTGGCTGTGCTGGGGTAGGGAGCAGTGCTGGTTGTGGTGGTGACAGTAGCTGCATCATTTCCTGCCCCCTCACACCAGGAGGGTGTCTCTCATTATTACAGTCCTTCCTGTCATTGTGAGATGCTTTCCTTAAGTTGTTCTCAGCCGAAAAGTGGTGTGAAGTCTGGCATTCATCATTAACAGCTGGTCCCAGCCAAGGGTGTGTGTGTGTGTGTGTGTGTGTGTGTGTGTTTGAGTGTATATGTTGGTCATGAGGTGTTGGTTTCTGCTTTCCACAGTTTATTCCCCTCAGGTTTCACAGTTACAGACTGTGACCTTTTAAACCTTCAGGCACACATACAATCTTCTTTCTATCTTTATGAAAAATAGTCTGGCTTTGGACATAGTGTAAGAATGTTGATTTGATTTGAGAAAGTATCTTTGGGATTTTATATATGCACTGAAAACAGTGATCAGCTACATTCTTCTAGTACCTTCTTTCTTCTGTTCCTGCTATTAACATACCATTTATGAGACATGTTTTTAGCTCTTCATCATCAGTCCAGTGTCATGGGAACATGCATTCCCTCACCCACCAGGTTTTTTATCATGTGTTTTTATTTTATGCAAAGCTGGTGATACAAGGACCAACAAGATCCAATTCCTGTCATCTTCTGGGAGCTTATGACCCAGAAGGAGAGAAGGCAGACTAGTAAGTAGACAATTGAATACCAAGTTTTGTGTGTTATGATGGTTAGCTGATCACAGAGTAGATGCTCTGTGGATGGAAGGATGGATGCTTAAACAAGGGGAATATACAATAGGATGCCATAGAGGCACATAGAGGACATTTACTCAGCGATGGGGTTATCAGAAACGTGGCATCAATGATGAAGGTTGGCATTTGATTTCTGTTCTATTTATATTAAGTTCCTCATATTCAAGGGGACATATCTAATAGACAAAATGGCATGCATGAGCTTGGAGAGATAAGGATGATAATGTCCTAGAGATAGATATTTAGGTGGCATTATCCTGTGGGTGATGGTTGAAGCCATAGTAGTGGATGGAATCACCCAGTGGAAGTATGAGGCATGAGAAGAGAGAAGGACCTAGAAAATAACTCTGATCCATTTAGCATTGCTAAGCTTTAGAAACACTTTATGAAGGACCCAATTAATGCATAAAAAAGAGTGATATCAACAGTATTAACCGGGTCCTGTTCTGTGCTCTTGGACCAGCTGTGGTAATTGGCATAAACATAGCATTTATTGAGCTGGGCAGTTTTCTGAGTGCTTTACGTGGATCTGCTCATTTTACCTCTCCAGTGGCCCCTTGAGAAAGGCTGGGTGGACATCAGTTTCCAGAGTTCAAAACTTGTGAGTGAACTAGCCTTTCCAGGTCTCAGAATTCATTTAGTTAACAAATGGCAGAGCCTGGCTTCAAAGCCTAGAGGCCTAGATTCAAATCCAGGTGGTTTGAACATATTTCTAATGGTCCTATGATTTTTTTTGCTTCCCTGAAGTGTGTAAGACAAATAGCCCAACTGATAATTATCATCTACCATGACTGGCTCAGTAGAAGTTGTATCTAGGATAATATGGAAACTCAGAGGTGGGGTGGTAGTGCGTCCATGTAAAGGTTGTAAGCTGCTATGAGGCAGTAATGAGTTCCCTCATCCGTACTCCTCCAGTGGCCTTGAAGAGCTAAAGCTGTGTTGTATTTTTGCAATAGTAGGCCTCAATATTAGTTCTGAATAGTTTTTCATGGAAGGCAGGGTGAAATAATGTCCACTGCCCTAAGAGGCGGGAGGGCTTGGTCTTTGGAAGGGCAGCTAGTTTATTGATGACTCGGGTCCCAGAGAAAATAGAGCTGGTCCAGAATTGTAACTTACAAATGGTGTAATTGTATCAGAAGAGGTATATCATGGTTTTAAAAAATCCCTGGACCTTTCTCTTAAAGCCTGGAAGGATTTTGAAAACTAGTTGACACATGGAGACCTGTGCTAATAAACAGAAGTGAATAAGGCAAAAAAAGAGATTTTAAATTGTACTTGCTATTTAGGGTAATTTTAGTTCTTAGAAAATAGGAGTAAAGAAAACCAAGGACCTTTGGAGATCACATGGTATTACTTTTATTATGAAAAATAACTGAGTAGGAGCTTATGACTTGCCTCAGTTTGGTTCAATTGAGATCTGATTAGAAGATGTGGTTTCCTGAGGCTGAATAGTTCCCTGGTATCCATTCCTCCTTTGCTCCTTCCCTGCACCCCCTGATTGCCATTTGATGAAATCCATGTGGTTTTGGATATGCTGACTTGGGTCCAGATCGAGACAGGTGGATGGTGTAGGCGGGCAGGAGGTGTAGATGGGGCTGATGAGTTTTTTCACTCCCTCAGACCACAGTGATGGTGGGGTTGGCACGTGGACCACACTGAATCTGACAGAGTGGACTTCTGTCCCTTTACTGGGAAGACTGATGCCAAGAGGCTCTTTCTCTTGTTGGACATTAATTAGGAAGTACATAACCTCAAGAGTAACTGAAAAATATTTTGGGTATATGAAGAAAGCCTGCTGTAGGAAACGGCAATGCCATGAAAAAGCAGGACCAAGCGATTCAAAGTAAACCAGGTCCTTAACAATGGAAGCTGCTCAATCAAAGCCGGTCTGAAGCAAATCCTCTCGCTGGGCTTGGCACACACCACTGGGTGACTCCTTCATTTTGTTGCAGCCATTTTGAATTGGGTATTTTGTTACCTGGGATAGAAATCACCCTATTTTGTAGTTTTTACTTAGTTATTTTCTTAAGATAGCTATTTTTCCTTTTAAGTATTTAGACATTTTTATTTTTACACCAAAATAGATTGACTGTGTTTCCCCCTAAGCTATTTCACATGTTTCCTCTACAAAGATGTCTTAATTTTATTTTACACCGTCAATAGGTTTTAACGTACGAGGGTTTTGTTGATGGAGAGGTTAGAGGAAGCGCAAAAATGTGACTATTAAGGAATGAAAATTTATTTCGGTGACATTTGCAATAAAAATGATAAAATATTTTCTTCTTTGAAGGATTAGTGGTTTGTGCTCTTACTCTGCTAACCTCTTAAAAGCAGGCCGTTATTTGTTTAGCAAGTAAAGAATTCCTAGGCTTGACTTCACCAGTGATAAGTTAGCCTCAGTTATTGTAATTTTATCCTAAATGTTTTGAAAGTGATAAATATCTGATGTGGCACATCAGCACGAAGCCTCGTATTGTTACTGCCTTTATCATTTCTGCTCTAAATAATTGTTCACATCTGTTGGCTTTCTGATGGAGCTGTGTGAGGATTTGGGTGTATGGAACCGGAAATCCTGGCTAGTGATTTTTTTTTTTTTTTTTCATCCTCTGTCTCTTTTCTGTCTTTTCTTCTGAGGTTTTTTCCTCCTTTTCAGGACATTGACTTTATTCAGTGTTCTCTTTATGAGATGCTGTGCCCATAATGGGAAGGTTCAGTTCCACAGATGCTCTGACCAACCAGACCTAGGTCCACAGTGGTGTTTGTTCACCTGAGTGAAGGGAAGGCCGCTTGGAAGGCTGGCGTGCTCAGGGCAGAAAGCTGCCTCAGACACGTGGTGGCAGTTGACGTTCATGCTGCCCTCCCCAGCTTCGTGTTCTCTTCACATAGTCAGTAGACAGGGTGGAGTTTGGGTGAGGGTCACTGCCTCTGCAAAATGAGAAAGCTTTTGGACTCAGTGACTGTATTTGGGATGATTGGGGGTGTCCTTGTTCTGGGTTTCCTTGGTTCTTTTGGGCATCTGTGAATTGTGCTGTAGTCACGGTGGTGTTCTAAATTTGGGTCCAGAGGTAGACCATGAAGCCTTTTTGTGGAGTTGATGATGATGATGAGGGGGTCTGTGGAAGTTTGCCAGTTTTGCTCCATTCGACCTGATGCCCCAGTGGGAGGTGGAGGAAGCAGGAGGACCCGGATCTCTACCCTCTGCTTGGAGCAGTCTACCCACTTCCCTCTTCCTCTGCTGCATGAATTTCCCCACCTTCTTCTCCCTCCTGCTTCCCTCCCCACTCTGCTTTCCCCTCACCTGCCCTTCTCTCTCTCTTGCCCTCCCTCTCTTCCTCTTGGCCTCCTCCCTTTTCTTCTGCCCCACCTTTTTCTTTTCTTCCCCTGTCCTTTCTCATTTACTCATGCCCTCCTCTTTCTTGAGTTTACTTGGATGTACTTTTGCCCAGAGCAGCAGTTTTCCACTCTGAACGCCCAAGCCTGGGTAAGGGCCCCATCAGAATACATCTCAATTGTCTGTTCTCTTGTCTGTCTCCACCTCAGGAGTCTTAAGCTTCATGAAATGAAGAAAATTATCTTACTCCCTGTTAGATCCCAAATATGTGGTCAGACATGGTAAATGACCAATAAAGCTGGTTGTGGTCAAGGGCTAGGTTCCAGGTGATCTTAACTGAATTTTTGACCCATTCTCTTTTAAACTTATTTTGTGTTTGTGTGTATGTGTTTAATTTTACGTGTTTTTATAATCAGAATAGGAAACTTAAAAAGGAAAGAGTAAAAAAGCTCTGTGTGAAATAAAGGAGACTCTCTCAAGGTCCTTTCAGTTGTTAATGAGGTCTTCTTTGGCAAAGAGCATATTACCTCATAGGCATGAGGCCATTATTTGTAGTGGTTACATCAGCCAGAATAAAGATGATAAATTTCAGATACTTGTCCCTGCACATCCTCTGACTCACTGCAGAATTCCAGGTAAAGAATTTGCCTGATTTGCCTTTCCTTGTTGCTGTGAGTTCTCCGGGGTCCAGGTTTCAAGCTTTTCTGAAAGGGAAATGTCCCTTTTTCTTCAAAAGCTAATGTCTGAGATACTGAGAATGAGAGAAGCACAGAATTTTAAGTCCAAGAGAGAAACCTTAGATCTAATCTAGCTTAATTCCTTCATCTTTCAGCTAAGAACACTCAGTTTCAGGGAAATAAAGTGACTGAACTCAAGTTATCAAAATGGTGAATATCAGAATCAAAGTGTTTACATTGATAGTCTGATCACTCTACCCTCCTATGCATAGCAAATGCTTGAGTCCCTTTGTGTGGTTATACTGAGTGTATTAACTTTTTAAATAAGAAAGTAGTGCTTGCTTAACAAAGGATCCCGTTTCAGAAAGTTCGTTAAGATTCTTGAGTGAATCTTATGATTTAACTTAATTGCAAAAGCCTGTCTCATGTTGTTGCCCCCTATCATTTTCTGGATTTTGAATAAATATCTACTAACTATTTCATTTAATGTTTTAAGACTGTGAAGGCCAACAAAAATATCCTCAGGGGCTAGAGGCATAAGATACATGTGTAAAGCTAGCTAGGGGGCACAATAGGGAGTGGTGGGACTGTGGCTAAACTGAGAATATATGTCATGCTTTAGGGGTATTCAAATTCTATTTTTATTGGAAACCCTAAACAGAACATAACTGTAACCTTTGAACCTTGTGTTTGTGACCCCTTTCAAATCTAGGCCCTCAAAATGTGTGTGTGTCTCTGTGTGTGTGTGTATGTATATAAAGAATGCATTTTAAGCCTCTTAAAAACAAACAAACAAAAACCTTGTAAAATTGCATCCCAAGGGAGAAGAATCTTCTCTTGAAATGAGGAGGGTTTCTCTTGCCCATAGAGGCAGTGTCTCTCCTTAATGCATGCTTTACATTTCCCAGTAGATGGTAATCTCCATCTTCTGTAATTTAGAATAATTCTGTAATTTAAAATAATTGTAAAAACAAATGAGAGACTTCAGCAGAGTATTCCGTCTTGGCCCTATTTTTTCATGTATAAGAACCATAATCTTACCTACTTATCTTGCTATCTACCTACGTAAAAAGTCTCTGCAGAAAGGCCAGGAGTAGAGAAAAGGAGCCCAATACAGCATTGTCTTAAGTAGGGTTTAATAGAAGAGCAGGCAGGGGCCGTGGTGTAATTGAGTAGGCTGCCACACAATTTGAACCAACTCGTTTTGTTCCTTACAAATTTTTGTTACGCAAAATTTAACACTCATGGCGTGAGCCGGGAGGATGCTGCAAGTAGCCTCTGATGCATTCTTTTTGTGTTGGCCATTGCTCTTAGAGGACAGTTTAATTTGTGTGAGATACTGTTCCAGCTTGCTGTCTCTTTCATTTCTTGGGAAATGACTCTTAAGAGTCACCATTTTCTTAATGTGTTAAAAACCTGTGCTACATATCTAAAACCCTTTTTGTTTTTATTAGCACCACATATCACTGGATTATTATAGCGTGCGCTCCCCTCCTCTCTGTTGAGTCTCTCTTTTTGTTAGCAGTGTCTTGGTGCAGATTTCCTTCTGAAGGTGAGCAGTAATTAATGGCGGAAAAATTCTTTGTAAGGACAGTTTCTGTCACTACCATTCCTTTTGACTGGTGACAGATTTGCCAAGTGGTACCTGATTTTACTGCATTGTTGATTTTGAGCGAACTTCTGGAGGATCACCTACTCTGATCTCCCTATTGTGGACCCACTGAAGTTATCTGACACTAGCTAAGCTCCTATTATTTTAAGGAATAACAAGTTCCATTAATCATTCTAGTATTGGGCTCAGTGTGATGGAATATTTTGGAAATATGTAATAATAATAATACTCTTCCATAGTGTAATGGATGCCTACTAAATATTAGATGTTCTGCTCAACACTGTATGTATATTAGCCCTAATTCTCAAAATGACCTGGCTAGGCATTGTTAATTCCATTTTATGGAAGAGGAAAATGAAGTGCAGACACACTCGGTAAATTGCTGGGACATCATCAGGCTGGTCTGTGTGGATATAAACCTGTATTTCTTTGCTGCTACAGCTTGTACTTAATCCCTTTACCATGGTCTGGTCCTTCCTTCCTCTGGAGTGATTTGGTGAGAGGGAGTGTGCTGAAAACATTTTGCCTAGCTGACAGCCATTAATTAGCGCTACATCCCCCCCTCCCCCATTTAGAAACACGGCTAAATCCTTTATATGAAAGTATGGTTGCAGCATAGATGTGCAAAGCTCAGTTGTGTGCAGGAAGTTTACAAAAGTTGCACGGATATCTCTTGGTATTCTACAGAGGACACCCTAATAAAGTATAAATGACTTTCCCTCCCTAAACAGAATTCCCATATATTCCTGCTGGTGAGTGAGGACAGGGACGTGCGGAAACTGTGATGAGATGAAGAGTACAGTCCCGCCACATTTGAAATTGAAAAACAAACCTGGGTGACATCCTCTTCTTAACAATGTCATTGAGGGTAGTGTCTTCTGGTTGACGCCCACAGCAACTCTAAAAGGATGGTTAGTAAGTGTTAAGTTCTTCTGTGATCCGCCCCCCCCCCCCCCCCCCCCCCCGTTCCTTTGTTCCATGTCCTTAATCCCAGACTGGTGGAGCCTCAGGGGTATCACTTCTGGTGCAGGTTAACATCTCTGAAAGCCATGGCTGGTTACAGACGACTGTAGGGATGAAAAGGTAGTAAGCATGTTTGATAAGGCTTGCATGACCGGTGTAATAATGTCTGTCACGTTCTAAGAGATAAATCTAGGATAAGCTTAACTTTTTCTAGTCGTGTGGATTTGAGAGATCTGAGTGTGCCTGTGCCTGTGTAAATTTTTCACTGAAAAATCATTTCCCCTTATATTTCTTTTTCTCTTTTGTCCAAATGGTCGTCATTTCTTTTAAGTATTCCCTCAGCTGTTTGTGATGCTGGGGGAAAGCTGGTGGAATTTTTAAAAATAAACAAATAGGACTCAAGAAATATTTTATGGATAAGCAAGAGAATGCTCCTACTTTTATCAGTTTGTTCCTTCTAGTTGGTGTCACGTGAAGGGGAAAATTTTCCGTCACAACAGATGAAGGTCTCACGTGTGTGATATTGTTCAGAAATGTTTAAACGTTTGTCCTGAGTTTGCACAGTGGTTCCTGAGTCTCACAAGAGACGTCAGGGAGAGTGTAGACTTCCAAGGAGTCAATTTGGAAAATGTTACAGAGTGTTTGGACATAAAGTTTTCCAGCTCACTGCTTCACGGGCTTTTCTGTCTGTGGGAATAGTTTTTTGAATGAATGGAAGGAAAAGGCCTGATTCCTGTAAGAATTTCTGTAGAGAAGAAAATCAGAACTCTTTTCTAAATATATATCTTATGTTTTGAGCAGATGGAACAGACCCTTAGGTATATTGCAGTGAGCCCAAAGTGCATTAATATAGCCAAGACGCTCAATTATATATTGAATAAACTGCCTACAGAGTCAGCAGCAATTAAACATTTATAACAAGTCCTAGTTTATTTTTTTTTAAGATTTTATTTATTTATTTGACAGAGAGAGATCACAAGTAGGCAGAGAGGCAGGCAAAGAGAGAGAGGAGGAAGCAGGCTCCCTGCTGAGCAGAGAGCCAGATGCGGGGCTCGATCCCAGAACCCTGGGATCATGACCCGAGCCGAAGGCAGAGGCTTTAACCCACTGAGCCACCCAGGCGCCCACAAGTCCTAGTTTAAAATAAGCTAGTGAAGTTGTATAAATAGGTTTAACAGAAATTTTGCAAGCTTGCCTTTTTCCAAGAAGGCAGGGACAGTATCTTTTTAAAGTTAACGTGGTGTCCACATGGTCTAGCACATAGTAAATGCTTATTTAATGAATATGGGTAGGAACTAGACATCAGGCATGCTCTAACTCTAGTTCCTACTCTAGATACTGCTCTGTCTAGACTATAACCATATCAGTGGTGACTTTTTTTTTTTTTAAGATTTTATTTATTTATTTGTCAGAGAGAGAGCGCGTGAGAGAGCGAGCACAGGCAGACAGAGTGGCAGGCAGAGGCAGAGGGAGAAGCCGGTTCCCTGCCTAGCAAGGAGCCCGATGTGGGACTCCATCCCAGGACACCGGGATCATGACCTGAGCCGAAGGCAGCCGCTTATCCAGCTGAGCCACCCAGGTGTCCCTCAGTGGTGACTTTTCATTGTGCTTGGTTTGTGTGTTGTTTAGCCACAGCTGGATAACACATCTTCCCAAAATGTAGCTGCTTTGAACAAACATCACATCATAGTTTTTGTGGCTGAAAATCCAGGTGCAACTTCTCTGGGCAATCTGTCTCCCGATCTCTCACAAGACTAAAATCAGGATACTGGCTAGAGCCATGGTTGCTTTAAGGTTAGACTAGAGGTGGACCTGTTTCTGGTCCCCATAGAGCAGCTCCCAGCATGACAGCTCACTTCCATCGGAGTAAGCAAGTGAGAGAACAAGAGAGGACAACATGACAGGAGTCACAGTATTCTGTTACCTAACCTCAAAAGTGACATCTCATCACTTTTGTCAGACTCTAATCTTTTTTTTTTTTTTATTTGACAGAGAGATCATAGGTAGACAGAGAGGCAGGCAGAGAGAGAGGAGGAAGCAGGCTCCCTGCTGAGCAGAGAGCCCAATGTGGGGCTCGATCCCAGGACCCTGAGATCATGACCTGAGCCGAAAGCAGAGACTTAACCCACTAAGCCACCCAGGCGCCCTGTCAGATTCTAATCTTGAGGAAAGAATCACTAAACTCCGCACACAGGGGGAAGTGATTTGAAAATGGTATGCTTATTAGGCACTGAGATCACTGGGAACCATTTCAGAGGCTGCCTACCAGTGTTGGAAAAGGGAATACGCGTGGACTAGGAGCATCTCCATGGACAGAGGCAACCACTCCTTCAGGTCATTTCATATGTGCCTTGACATTGGCTTCTGTCACATTCACTCTCTTTGTGTGTCTGTGCGTGTGTATGTGTCTATGTGTATGTGTGTTCTCCCTTATAAGAGTGTAAGTTCCTTGATGACTGAGGGCTTACCTTGTTTATTTCTGTGTCTGTAGTACATACGTTCTTTGGCACTTAAATATTTAAAAAAGAGTAGAACTCAGGAATTGGAAAAAAGCCATGCAGAGCTGGATACAAGGTTGTGAGGGCATACAGGAGCCACATGGAAGGAAAGCCAATCTAAGATTGTAGTGATGGGCACTGGAGATGTCATTCCACGGGGACCTCCTGAGATTCACGTTGAAAGAATCTCTCTTGGAACCTTCCATTTGAAGGACTCTTTCAGGAAGCTGGAGTATTTACCTACCACCAGCCCTCGGGCCCCATTGATTGCAGGTTGTCCCTGAGGAATCAGCTCCTTCTCACTCTGGGCCCTACATGCTACCATGATCTTGGAACGTGTCTGGGGCAGAATTAGAAAAAGACACAGTGTGTGTCTGTGTGTGTTTGAGATGAACACTGCCAGCATCAGGGGAGTCTGAGCTTGCTCCGAATCGCACTGCAGTGGAGACTGAAATCGGGAAGGGTGTGGGACAACTGTTCAGGACATGGTGCAAGCCAGGTGTGGTGCTTGCTGCATGTGCAGTGGGGGTGAGGCCCTCATGCCAAGAAGGATCAGAGGTAGCCCTTGATGGTCAGGGTGGGAGAGTGCAGGAGGTCACTCTTTGACCCTGACCTAGAACTGGAAGGGATAAATCCTTTTGTGGTAGTTTCTCGAAGTTCTGTGCTATTTTATCTTACTGTCTCCACTTGAACATAAGGAAAAGTAAGATACTCATCTCAGTTTTGAAGGGTTATTAATTGCCCTCACATGTGCCAGTCAATGTCAGTGCTTTCTGGAGGAAAAGATTAGAAATTCCTGTGTGTTCTCTTTATCAGGAAGACACATACCGACTGATTGCCTTTCTGATTTTAAATCTGATTTTCTTTTTATCTGATTATGAATCAAAGGCTGTGCATCGCACAAAGACATGTTATGCCCATGTTATCATAGGAAGATCTTTGGATTGTGCTTTGTATGAAATTGGAATGTCCTTGTTTTAAATACTGACCTAGACAAGAGTCACGGTTACATGACCAGCAATCATCTGTGCTCTTTAAAAAAAAATGGAAAAGTTCCTAAAACGCTGCAAAGAGTACAGAACGATATAGCACTTCTATACCAGACATCTAGAATTAAGAAATGTGTACATTTTGTCCTTTTTTTCAGATAATAGTTATAATAAAAGTAATTGAACATTATAACAAAAAAAATAATGTTAAAACATCCATAACATGACTGAAAACTCCTTCCCAGGATTTTGTTTATCTACCCTCCTTCCCAAAAGTAGCCCCCTCATAAATTTGGTGTGTATATTGAGTTGGGTTTTTTTTTTTTCTCATCTATTATTTTGCAACTTTTTTTCACTCTTTTATTTTTTTTGATAGATTTAGGTTGATTCACATAGATTTAGTTCATCCATTTTAAATAGTAGCATTTCATCTTAAGAATAGGCCACAGTTTTTTGTATCCTTTCCCTTAATAATAGACATGTCAGTTGTTTCTAAGTTTCCCATTACAAGAATGCTTCAGTGGACACCCGTGTATGGATTTCTTGCTTCCTGTAT
This sequence comes from Mellivora capensis, assembly GCA_004024625.1. Taxonomy (NCBI): domain Eukaryota; kingdom Metazoa; phylum Chordata; class Mammalia; order Carnivora; family Mustelidae; genus Mellivora; species Mellivora capensis. The sequence continues at coordinate 76,160 of PISX010003914.1, forward strand.
GTAAGGATGATCTAAGGGTGTGTGCTGAGAAGCGAAATTACTGGTTTCTATTAGATACATATTTTCACCTTGAATAGATACTGCCGGAACTTTTGTCTGTGTGCTTGAACAAGTGCACACATGGAGACTAGACTGTGGTTTTCTTTTCTTTCATATTCACTGCACCTGCTGTTTTGAGACTTTTTTGCCTTTGACTTTTCTCATGGGTGAAAAGTGTTTATTTTGCTCTTTTTTTTTTTTAAAGAATTACACTAAAAGAGGTTACGTATCTTTTCATATGTCTAGGGGCCTTTTTGGGTTTCACCTTCTCTAATATGTTAGGTCCTATTTTTTGCCCATTATTATTTTTTTTATTAACTCCTATATTTTATGCATTAAGAATATTTTGTTTCAGTTTGCACCTTTCTTTAAAACTTAAGACATCCTTCTGTCCTATAGAAGACTACAGTTATGATGAAGTCCAATTTACTTTTTATTTTTTTAAAGATTTTATTTATTTATTTGACAGAGATCACAAATAAGCAGAGAGGCAGGCAGAGAGAGAGGAGGAAGCAGGCTCCCTGCCGAGCAGGGAGCCCGCTGTGGAGCTTGATCCCAGGACTCTGGGTTCTGAGCCAAAGGCAGAGGCCTCAACCCCCTGAGCCACCCAGGTGCCCCGATGAAGTCCAATTTATTGATATTTTTTCACGAGTTTTACCTTCTATACCTGTTGAGGAATATATGTACTTATTCATAGATTAAAAAATATCTCCCATTTTACTTTTTCTTGTAAAATATTTAAAGTCATATTTTGACATTAACTTTCTCATTCATCTGATTTTTTTTTTTTTAAGTATGGTTTGTGGCATGGATTAAATTCGTATATTTTTCCAGGTGGAAAGTGAGTTTTTACTATCATTTACTGAATTAGTCTATCTTTTCTTCGTTGGGTACTCTGTCTCTATTTTTACTACATTCCCATCTGTGCAAGGGTCTGTTTTTGGGTTCTTTAGTTGCCCCAATCTGTTTGTTTATTCCGTAGTGAGCACCACATGATTCATTAGTACAGTTTTAAAATAAAGCTTGACTTCTGTAGGGTAAGTCCTTTATTTTGGGGCTTTTTAAATTCAGAATGGATTTGGATATTTTTGATTATTCAGGCTTTGAAGTGAATTTTAGAAACAATTTGTCTAATTCCACCAAAACAAATTGACTTAGAATTTTTATTAGAATGCCAATGGCTCTTCAAAATAATTGGGATATCTACGAGTCTTCCCATCTATATGTGACTTACATCTCCATTAGTTCCAGTATTCATTTATACCCATTAAACTGTTTTTACAGTTTTCACTGTATAAATCTTGTTTATCTTTTGCTTTGTTTTGTTTTACAATGTTTTCTGGACATTTATTCTACTGATAAGTAACATTGTATTAATTTAAGGAATACCACGTAATGATTTTTTAAAATATTTTATTTATTTATTTGACAGATCACAAGTAGGGAAAGAGGCAGGCAGAGAGAGAGAGGGAAGCAGGCTCCCCACTGAGCAGAGAGCCCGATGCGGGGGCTCGATCCCAGGACCCTGAGATCATGACCTGAGCCGAAGGCAGAGGCTTAACCCACTGAGCCACCCAGGCGCCCCTCACGTAATAATTTGATATATGTTTATGTTATGAAATGATCACCACAAATTTACTTAACATCTGTCACCTCACGTAGTTTCTTTTTGTGTGTGTGATGAGAACTTGAAAGATCTAATCTGTTAGGATAATCTGTTAGGAACTTTCAAATATATAATATGGTGTTGTTATAGTAGTCTCTATGCTGTACCTTACATCCCCAGAATTTACTTAACTTTTAACTGGAAGTTTGTACCTTCTGACCACCTTCACCCATTTTGACCACCCCCTCACCCCTTACCTCTCGCAACTACCAAACTGTTCTCTGTTATCTATGAGTTTGTTTGTTTTGGATTCCATATACATGTATATTATACAATATTATACAATTATGTCTGTTTTATTTTACTTAGCCTAATGCCCTCAAGGTCCACCTGTGTTGTAGGAAATGGCAAGATGTCTCTTTTTTATGGCTTAGTAATATTCCATTCCACGTTTTCTTTGTCCATTCATCTGTCACTAAATACTTAGATAGTGTCCATGTTTTGGCTATTGTAAATAATACTCAGTGAACATGGGAGTACAGATCCTTTGTGAGTTAGTGATTTTCTTTTCTGTGGATATATCCCCCAGGTCATATAGTAGTTCTATTTTAAATTTCTGGGGGAACTTCCAGAAGTTTTCCATAGTGACCACACTAGTTGGCATTGCCACCAATGGTATATACAAGAAGTCCCTTTTGTCGACATCCTTGCCAACGTTTATCTCTTATATTTTTGATAATAGCCTTTCTAAGAATTATGAGTTAATATCTTATTGTAGTTTTAGGTTGCATTCTCTTGATGATTAGTGATGTTGAGCATCTTTTCATTTACCTTTTGGCCACTTATATATTATTTAATCTTTTAATGGATGTATTTTTTTTAAGATTTTATTTATTAGAGAGAGAGAGAACACAAGCAGGGGGAGTGGGAGAAGGAGAAGCAGACTCCCTGCAGAGCAGAGAGCCCGATGTGGGTCTCAATCCCAGGATCCCAGGATCATGACCTGAGCCTAAGGCAGATGCTTAACCAACTGAGCCACCCGGGTGCCACAATAGATATATTTCTAGATACCCTGTGACTTGATTGCTATCATGAAATCTTTTTTTTCCCCTTTTATGTTTTCTGGTTGGTTATTGCTGGTATATACAAATACTGTTGTTGTTGGGGTTTTGTTTTTTTTTTTTTTGAAGATTTTATTTATTTATTTGACAGAGATCACAGGTAGGCAGAGAGGCAGGCAGGGGGCGGGGGGAAGCAGGCTCCCCATGGAGCAGAAAGCCTGATGCAGTGATCCGTCCCAGGACCCTGGGATCATGATCTGAGCTGAAGGCAGAGACTTTAACCCACTGAGCCACCTAGGCACCCCTAAATACTGTTTATTCTGTGTGTGATCTTGTAACTAAAATCTCTTTTGAGCTCCTTTAGTCGTTTAACAAATAATGTCTATAGAATGTCATATATTAGTAGAAATATTCTGTCAGCTGCAATTATAATAGTGTCCCCATTATTTGTTTTATCTTTCTCTAACTGCATTGGTGGGGACTTCTAGTATGTTGTTAATTCATACCAATATTACAACAGTTCTTAATTTGTTGCCTTGCAGCTAGAGAATTACATACAACTTCTTTTTCATAACCTTTTGTGATCACTATTAGATGTACATTAAAATTTCTTATTTTCCTCTCCATATTGGTAATTACCATTCTGTTCTTTGGCATTTTGTTATTCCTTGAAACTGTTCTACATTTAAGTAGCAGAATAATGGATTTGATGTTGGCATCATACCTTTATTTAAGACACAGGTCAGTGGCTTCCCTGATTCTTGGTTCTCTCTCCTAGCTGCTTTGTCCTTCTTTCACTCCCCTCTTCCCCAAACTTGGTACCTTCCCAGTAAACCCTCTTCCTCACACAGCAGTAGGACCAAACTAGAAAGCTTTGTCTTGGCTAACTTTTAATTCATTGACATCTTTAGACTACATTACAGTTTTCTAAGGGGCATTTTTATCTTACCATCTATTTTTATCAAATTCAGAGATAATTAGGAAGCTGTGATACTAAGGAATGGATTAAATGTAGCCACTGCGAGCCACATGAAGGCTAGTCACTGAGTGTGATATCACATGGAATGAATGATTTAAATACAAGGAGGAGACTATCTAATGGGGACAGCATGGTCCATAAGCATCTAACATGCTTGGAGTATGAGTGACCTCAGTGGTTCCAGGGAGACTACTGTGCTGCCCTGCATATGGGCTCTTTACCCTGGAAACCAGGACGCCGCTAAGACTGCAGGGCATGGTTTTAAGACTGTCCTAGAATTGGACTTAACCATTGAGCAGTAAGGTTTTGGTTTTAGGAGGTATTTGTGAGTCGTTTATAAACCATCTCAGACTACTTGAGGTCCCTGAACTTAAAAAAAAATTTCGAACTGATTAATCCGTACTTCTTTGAATAAGTGCTGTGATACATCTAGTTACTGATGGACCGTGACCCGTGAGAGGTTCCTTGGACGTAGGGATTAAGAGCACAGGCTGTGACCTGTCTGCCTTTGAATCCCAGCCCCACTTCTTAGCAGCTCTGTGCCTTCAGGCACATTTTCAAAACCTCTTCATGCATTATGTTGTCGGTCTGTAAAATGGGGATACTCACACTGCCTAATTGTTAGAGCTGTTATAAGGAATAACGTAATTAATACACAGCATGCCCAACAGAGCTTTGCAAACAGCAAGTGTTATGTGTAACTTAAGTATTTAGAAACTCAGGTTCACAAGAATATGTGTTCTCTTCTTTGGACCTTGCAGTTTGATTGAGACAATAAAATACACTATACTGGTTTTTTGTTGTCATCTCGCTTGTGCAAGAGAGGTTCCCCATTTGGATAGCTGTCACTCGTGGCTGTCAGTGATGGAGTACCCCTTACTCCTGCAGGAGTGTTTGAGGAAAGTATTCCCTTGGGATTAAGTGTTAAGGAGTAAAAGACAAAAGCCTTACAATGTTTCTTTAAATATCTGTTTCAGCTGCATAAGATTAGCACATTTTTCTTGGCAGAGAACACCTTTTCCTTTTTTTGCTGGAGTTCCTCCCTCCTCCCCCCAATCCACGGCCTTTCTTGTTTTTCCCCCCACAGACACTTCCTCTGAGGCTTCTGTCCTTCTGTCATCTGCCCTGGTTTTCTGCCCCGTGCTTCAGCCCTTCCCTCCCACCACTTCCATCGTCTGACTGTTAAAAAAAAAAAAAAAATCCGAACTTGGTCATGGATTGTTTAGCATGTTTCCTTCCTCTTTCGCATTCCCGTGGGTGTCTGGGACAATCAGAGTGGAAGTGCCCTCAAAGCATGGGAAAGTCACTGTGTCACTGGGGATGGATGTCGCTTTTAGAGTACAGGCAGGACACGTGATAGATGGGGGCCCCAGACACAGTGCTTGAGTCTGGTGCTCAGAAAGCAGACCAGGAAGCCATCTGCTTCTCTTCTCTCGTCACTGCTCAGTTATTTCCAAAGAGGTTAGTGAGCTCAAGATTGGCCTTCTCTGGGACGCCTGGGTGGCTCAGTTGGTTAAGCAGCTGCCTTCGGCTCAGGTCATGATCCCAGCGTCCTGGGATCGAGTCCCACATCGGGCTCCTTGCTCGGCAGGGAGCCTGCTTCTCCCTCTGCCTCTGCCTGCCACTCTGTCTGCCTGTGCTCGCTCGCTCTCTCTCCCTCTCTCTCTGACAAACAAATAAATTTTAAAAAATTAAAAAAAAAAAAAAAAAGATTGGCCTTCTCTGAGATCTCTAGAGGTAGGTATCGTCTGCTGTCACCCTGTAGGATTTCTTTGCGTGAGGACAGGGAATACGAGTCATCCATGGTCTCCCCAAAGCCTGGAACTCTGGCGTCTAAGCTCTGTTGCTTTGCTTACTCACAAATAGAGAAAATACTCAAAGTACTCACAGAATCAGTTACATCAAGTTTTAACTAGAAGTGAGCTGCACGGATGTTAGAGGCACTACACAGTTACCGTGGGTCCTCACAGTACCTTGAATGGCCAGCATTTATCGCTGACTCATGCCAGGCATGTGCTGAAAATGTCGCATCCCTTATTTCTTCTCATACCCTGTGGAGGCAGCTGTTGTTCCATTTAACAGATGCAAACATGTGGGTGTTTCGACCTTCCTCACCGTGACAGAGTGCCTTTCACATCTGCTTTATGCACCTCACAGGCCAGAGCACAGCACGGAACTACGAGTAAAGAAGCCAAAATGCGTGTTTTTCAATACGCAGATCAAAGATGGTTCAGATTACAGAGGAGAGGATGGAATTACAGCACTGTGACTTGAACTCGAGGATCCATCTATTTGTATCTGTTTAAAAGTTCATGTCTTCTAAGCATCCAAAGCCCTCTGAATGAGAGGGAGTGACAAGATGACCTTTTATTCATATCCCCACTCAAGGATTTGTAGCGAGGACGCTTGGGTAAAAGATGCAATTGTCATTATGTTACGGGCAGTGTTATATCAGGTGTTCATTGTTGTAATTATGATCGGGGTGGGTGTGTCGGCGCTTACTCTGTTCTGTGTGTGAATCTTTGAGGTGAGCAACTGCCAGACAGGTCAGTGGAACGCCATCCGACCTCAGTCTGCAACGCCGGGTTGCTTTCTCGTGCCTGGGCCCCTGGCCACTCTTCCCATCCCACCAGAACAGACAAAACAAATCAAGACAGCTTTGAGAAGTCTGGTGCATCCCCCTGCTTAATTTAAACCCCAATCGAGTCTAATTATCAGAGCCATATTACTTGCTGGCAGTAATTTGCTTTGGGTGCAACTCAGAGCGATGTTGAAAATTTTATTTTGCCTTCAGAAAATTGGTTTACCTTTAAATTTTTTCCCCCCAGATTTCCCTGTGGAAAATTGGTTCTCTTAATTTAGGTATCTTGTAATTTTTCTCATTAAAAAATGTGTGGCATGTGATAGCATTAGATTTTTTTCCTAAATTGAAGTGACTTAAGTGGGTTGACATATGTGCTGCGGTATAATTGTGCTGTGTTTTTGGAGCTCAAAACAGTAATTACATCCATAAACTTATTGTCTATGGTAAAATATGTTAACTGGTCGTTGACATAAAATTCATTAATTTGAATCAATATATAATGTTCTAAAATGCTCTAACAAAGGATCATTGATGAATGGGTAGAATACCCAGGCAGAGACCCAGACATTTCTCTATGAACAGCAGTAAACGTAAACATTTCTAAATAGCAAGTCAATACTGTGATTCCCAAAACACACATACCACGAAGCCTACAAGAAATCTGAACTATGATAGGAGCCCAGTAATTGAATTTACTTGTTTTTCAAACAGGGCCTCCTGTATATTTTTTATCTGTACCATCCTGAGCTCACATTCCTAGAGAATCTCGCCATTTCAGACATTCCGATGCATCACACTTGGTGACAGGTGTGGGTGCCAAGGTCCAGCAGGGCTCAGTGACTGGGACCGACTTCCGTCACCCGTCCGGGTTGGGAGGAGACTGGCCCACCGCTCTGCATTTGCCACTGGCCCTTGGCATGCCGGAGCCCCCTTCTGCAAGGAATGTTAGGGGACTCAGTACAGACTGGCTTTTCTCCTTTCCTAAGCTTGAATAACTTTAAAAGGCAAACTGAAGTGTGCTTGGGCTGGGAAGTGATTTTGAATTCGAAGTAAACATTTCCTCAGGAATCCAATCCCAGATTTCTTCTGGCTTGAGACTGCAGACCTCAGAATATCACATGCATGTAAAACCTGTTGACAAAAGCAAAACCCCTGCCGTTGGATACGTGGTGCTTTACAGATAATACCAAGCTCACTCCTTCAGTATTTCTGGGAAGCAAGAGCCAGAGAAGAAAAGTACCACTTGGATTCCCTGCTTAAATTTTTTGTCTCTGCTCCCTTCAAACACGCAGGCATGTCTGTAGTGATTCGGTGCTAATACGTGGACCATAAGCTGTTCAGCAATGGCAATTTTTTTTTTTTTAATGGGTAATGGTCTTTTTCCTAATTCCAGTATAGTTAACATACAGTGTTATCTTAGTTTCACGTGTTCAGTATAGTGATTCAACAATTGTATACATGACTCAATGCTCATCAGGCTACGTGTGCTTATCCTTAATCCCCTTTACCTATTTTCCCCATCCCTCTGGCAACCATCCATTTGTTCTTCGTAGTGAAGAGGGACTCGATCCCAGGACCCAGGGATCATGACCTGAGCCCAAGGCAGATGCTCTTTTTTCTTTGTTCATTTGTTCTGTAGCTTAAATTCCACCTGTGAGTGAAATCATATGGTATCTGACTTTCTCTGAGTTATTTCACTTAGTGTTACACTCTCTAGATCCATCCGTGTTGTTGGAAATGACAAGATTTTGTTCTTTTTTATGGCTGAGTAATATTCCACTGTGTGTGTGTGTGTGTGTGTGTGTGTGAGAGAGAGAGAGAGAGAGAGAGAGAGAAAGAGAGAGAGAGAGAGGGAGAGAGAGATCACATCTTTTTTATGCATTTATCTATCAGTGGATACTTTGGCTGCTTCCATACTTTGGCTTTATAAATATTGCTGCCCTAAACATAGGGGTATATGTCTTTTTCTATTAGTGGGTAAATTACCCAGTAGTGGGGTTACTGGATCATATAGTGGTTTAATTTTTAACTTTTTGAGGAAACTCTATACTGTTTCCTATGGTGGCTGTGCTGGTTTGCACTCCCACCCAGAGTGTATGAGGGTTCCTTTTTCTCCCCATCCTTGCCAATGCTTGTTCTTTCTTGTGTTTCTGATTTTAGCCTTTCTGACAGGTGTGAGGTGATGTCTCATTGTGGTTTTGATTTGTATTTCCCCGTTGATGAGTGATGTTGGATATCTTTTCTTGTATCTGTTGGACATCTGTATGTCTTCTGTGGAGAAATGTCTGTTCATATCTTCTATTTTTTAATTGGGTTATTTGTTTTTGGGGTGTTGTGTTGCCTAAGTTCCTTATATACTTCGGATGCTAAACTTTTGTCAGATGTTATTTAGCAGGGGAATTTTTTTTTGATTTCTTAAAGATTTTATTTTTATTTATGAGGGAGAGAAAGAGCACAAGGAGGGGGAGGTGCAGGGAGAGAAGCAGACTCCCACTGAGCAGGGAGCCCGACACGGGACTCCATCCCAGGACCTAGGGATCATGACCTGAGCCCAAGGCAGATGCTTAACCAACTAAGCCACCCTGGTGCCCCTAGCACCAGGGGAACAACAAGTACTGTTTCAGAGTCAGGACTGGGCAGGGAAAAGAGAAGGGAAGCAGTCCCTGTGCTAACTGGTGTTAACTGGGGCTCAGTTGCCCTAGGGTTACTTTGTAGCTTCTTTTTGACTTCCAAATCAGTTTGTACCTCTCTTTGTCCTCTTCTTCTCCACTCTCCCTTTCTCTCCTACTCTCTCCCTTGCCCCACTTCTCTTCCTTTTACCTCCTCTGTCTTCTCCCTCCCTACTTCTCCATTTTCTTTCTTTTCCTTCCTTCCTTCCTCCCTCCCTCCCTTCCTTTCTTTCCTTTTCTTTTTTTCTTTTCTTTCTCTTTCTTTCTTTCCTTCTTTTGTTCCTTCCTTCCTTCTCTTCTTTCTCTCTCTCTTTCTCTCTCTTTCTTTCTTTCCCTCCCTCCCTTTCTTTTTTTCTTTCTTCTGCTCTTTGCACTTCCCATCTCCTCTGCAGACTTGCATCAAAGGGCTCCACAACTTTTGCTCTCAGATTGGGTTAGGCCCAGTGGGCAGGAGCTTTGGAAGCAAAGAGGGGATATAGAGAATACAATAGAAGCCATTCTCTGGTTCCCTTCCTGTGGCCTTAGCCCAGGCTGGCTAAATGGTCTTATGAAAGTAAGGGCACTTGTTGGGTGACCCTCTATATAGCTCTGTCCTACACTTCCTGGAACCAGCTCCCTCCCTTTGCCTCTTCTGGCCTAGGGGTGAGGAAGGAGCCCTACTCCTCTTACTTCTTTGTAAGTAATTTTGTCTCAAACCACCTCATCTGAGTTATGCACTTTTTTTTGCTGCGGGAACCCCACTGAAACATTGGGTATGAATGAGCTGGTATAATTGTGCATCATGTATATAAATTTGCTTCATTTGTTGGTTTGATAATTATTTATCCAGCATCCATCACATGCCAGGCAGAGAATAAATGAGACCAAACTCCCAGCCTTGTAGGACTTAGAGGAAAAAAAAAGATGAACACATGCATGTATAATATAATATCACAGAATAGTAACTGTTAGGAAGTAAAGGAGGAGAAGGGAAAAGGAAAGGATGGGGGTGGTCTTCTAGGGGAAGGGACATTTGAGCTTCCTGAATGCAGTGAATGGGCATGCTTTGCAACAATACTCATAGGACTGTTTTCTAGTGAAGGGAATCTCGGGGAACATGAGTTGGGAATGTGCTTGAAGAGCTCAGGAAACAGCACAGAGACCAGTGTGGTCAGAGTGGAGTGGGGGTTGGGGTGGGGCGGGGAGCATGGGATCCAGACAAGTACCCAGGCCTGGACTTCATAGGCCCTCGAAGGACTTGTGGTGAGTAGAAGGGAAATACACTGGAGGGCTTAGAGAAAAGGAATATTGCATGTATTGTACAGGGTGGCTTTGTCTGCTGCTGGGAGCATAGACCCTACAACAGCAAAAATAGCAGAAGGGATGTGAGGTGTTGCTGGATTCTGGATGATGTTGAATTGTCTGCCTCCAAGGACGTGGAAGCCTTAGCCCCTGTATTTCAGAATGCAACGTTGTTTGGAGACAGGGTCTTTACAGAGGTAATCAACTTAAAAGGAAGTTGTTAGGGTGGTCCCTGATCCAGTGTAACTGGTGTCCTTATAATAAGGGGAAATCTGGGGACAGAGGCAGACCTGCCTGGAAAAAAGATAGCGTTCAGAGACACAGGAAGAAGGGGCCATCTAGAGGTCAAGGAGTGAAGCTGTGACAGCTCCTTCCCTCAAGGCCCTCAGAAGGAAACAACTTGCTGACCTCTTGATCTCAGACTTGGGGCCCCCAGAACTGTGAGAAAGTATGTTTGTTTAAGCCACTCATTTTGTGGTAATTTCTTATGGCAGCCCTGCAAATGATATAGATAAGTGTCTTGGATGAGGTGGGTAACGGTAAAAGTAAGAAGAGTTGAATTTGAAGTGTGTTATGAAATGAAAACCGATAGGATTTGCTGATGGATTAAATATGGGTGTGTGGGGGGTTGGTATCTGGCCCATGCGAACTGAGATTACGAATGAGACAGGAAGGTTGATGCTAGGTCATTGGTTTGAGCAGTTGGGTGAATGTCGGAGATGAGGGAAGATGGAGATGAGGTCCACTGAGGAGAGCAGATTTGGGGGACAGAGGTCAAGAATTGGTTCATGGACTTGTAAAATTCACAGTTTTGCAATTTGCTTAACATCTCATAGTAGTTAGTTAGGATTGAGGGGGAGCTGTTAGGGTAGAGTTGTAAATGCCCATTTGCAGTCACCACCCACTCTGCCCTCCAGATAACCCCTGCAGAACCTGGGCTGCTCCCTGCCGCCCGAGGTTGTATGGACACCACTGGTTGCACACAGATGAGTATAGACAGTACACAGATATTTTTATGTCGTGTTCAATATAGTTGTCTTAATATATATTAGAAAAAAATGTAACTGGGGTGCCTGGGTGACTCAGGTGGTGAAGCATCTGCCTTTGGCTCAGGTCATGATCCTGGGGTCCTAGGATTGAGTCTCCTCAGGGAGCCTGTATGTCTGTCTCCCCACCCCAGCTTGTGCTCTCTCTCTCTCCAATAAATAAATAAAATTCTAAAAAAAATGTAACTGGAACAACAAAGCCAAGATTTCAAGATATTATTACTTAGGCCATCATTAAAAATTGAAGTATTTTATTTTGAAAAAATGGAGCTGTCTTTCTAAATAATTAAAAGAATCACATACATAGTAGATGTAATAGAAAAAGTCATGGATATGGGAAAATTACTAAGTGCATGATTGACGTTTGGGACACAACCTAAAGCATCAGGGTCTAAAGATCCCTGTCTTACAGTCTAAGAACCACTTCCTTGCTGTGGTTTTGAACTGTAGGTCAAATCCCTCAGATGTGGCAGCTAGAGACGGGCCTTTGTTTAAAAAGAAACTAGACTAGATGAGCAAATAGAGCACACTGCTGGCGGTATCGTCCTGTGTTGTTGAACGATGGGAAATACATCTCTCGCTGAGCATCGCGGTGACAAAAGTTAGCCATGGTGTTAGGGTTTGCTTTCCCAGGTGAGAGTATCGCTTCCACTACCCCATTTTGATTACTCTTAACTCTAGCCAAAAGTTTGAAAGAAAAACAAATGATGTACTTTCATCTTTACAAGGTTATTACTTACGGCGGTTTTCATAAAGTATAGAGGGATTAGTTCCATGGGTTTTAGAATTGTACCATGTCTTCATCGAAAATGTGCTCTCACTTCTAAATGGCACATTTCTTGCATGTTCATTTGGGGTTTTGATCCTTATTTTGATATGCTTGGTAATTAAATCTCCCTAGCTTGTGGATTCTTTGAATCAGTCTATTTTTAGGAAGTTTCTTGACTTTGTGTGGTGCTGGATTGCTTGATAGACATGAAGGGGCTCCTTTACTCGTGACTTTTTGCAGGGGCCTTGTATTTTAGTCAACTGTTTAGGAAGAGCTTCACTTGGGAGTAAAATACACTTATCACAGACAGAAGGATGTCTCTGAGTTGGGAGAAAAATTTTATTACCTGAGAATGCATGTGATTCTTTCCAGAATAAAAATTGTTTTGAATGTACTTTTAAGAAATTGTCTGGAGCCTGTGAAACCATTATGTTTATTTTGGTTGTTATATAAAAATATCTAGGCTGGGGGGGCGCCTGGCTGGTTCAGTGGGTTAAAGCCTCTGCCTTTGGCTTGGGTTATGATCCTAGGGTCCTGGGATTGCAGGGAGCCTGCTTCCTCCTCTCTCTCTACCTGTCTCTACCTACTTGTGATCTCTGTCAAATAAATAAATAAAATCTTAAAAAAGGCTGGAAATCTTCAACGATAGATTTTTTTTTTTTTTTTACAATAATGGGATTAATGCCAAACTTACAAATACACAGGGTTTAAAACTTTTCTTGTGGCTCTAATTTTGAGATAGAGTACCTTATACATGACATAAAGAACTAGTTACTTGAGAAATCGGATGGCAGCCACTAAATTCACCGGACACCCATTATTTCATGCCTGATAAATTGTTTTCCACAGAGTATTCTTTTAAGTGCATTTGTATGGTGCAAATTAGGCTAAAGTACGATGCTATCGGATCTGTAATGTTTAGGGAACAATAATTTCTTTAAAAAGTATGATCTGCAGTGCTAAGGGATGTTTATAATTTCTAAAATGACTTACTTAACAGGAGAAGGCTTGATGAAAGCATTTAGCACAGAGATGAAATATGTCTCATTAAGTTTCCAGATTATGCACATGTCAGTACTTCCTTTGTTATTTTTTAATAGTTTATTTACATAACGCAGGGCCGCTCCTTTTATTAGTGGTGGTTATCACAGCAAAAGGATTTTGGTTAAGTTGACCTGAGCAATAATAATAATGTACTTCTGTTTCCACAAAACTGATGGTAAGTCTTCCAGCCCTCTTTCTCCTGCTCTTTCTCCGGTGGTAAAGAGCCCCTATTTACATATGCAAATAAGCTGCTCCGTGGAGAGCCCCCTGAGCCACCCAAGTCCAATCTGTTATTTTGCTGATGTTGATGGAATTAGCCAGGAGGTAAATGCTACCGGAGACTCAGTCTAGAATGACAGATACCAGAGTCTAAAGGCTGTCATTTCAGAGGAAAAATAGCTTCTTGGGATTAAAAATTTGGGAAAAGAAAATGGAGTCACATATTCTGTCTTTAACGTTAGCCTGAATGATATAATTCCCTGTTTTTCTTGAGCAGGGAAAACTGTATGTACAATTTTTTTTTTTTCATATAAGATGTTGGTTTCCTTCCTTACCGTTAATAAGAACCCGGTTTGCTTTTTTAAAAATGTCAAGTGTTTCATAATTGACTTTATACAACTGGTTGTGCTCCACGGTGCATTGTTTGTACTTCCCCTGGTTGTGTCAGGACATCTGGCCAATAACAAGACTGGAAAAAGAAAAGAATACACTTTTAAATGAAGGTCTCCCTAAAGTAAAGCAGCAGACGTTTCTAGCTTCTAATGCATTAAATTCTTCTCAAAAGTTTTTTTTTTTTTTTTTAATTTTATTTATTTGTCAGAGAGAGAGGGAGAGAGAGCGAGCGAGCACAGGCAGACAGAGTGGCAGGCAGAGGCAGAGGGAGAAGCAGGCTCCCTGCCGAGCAAGGAGCCCGATGTGGGACTCGATCCCAGGACGCTGGGATCATGACCTGAGCCGAAGGCAGCCGCTTAACCAACTGAGCCACCCAGGCGTCCCAAATTCTTCTCAAAAGTTTTAACCAGTACCTACCTATGTATGTCTTTCCACAAAGCCTCCGTATCCAACTGATTCCAGAATATGTGAGTAACTGACCATGACTAACTCCCCCCCCCAGTGGTAGAATACAATGTGACTATTCTATTGAAAATTAAGATTAGTTTTAAGATATGAGTCATAGGAAGGAAAAACTTGGTGTGAGCTGTTCACAATTCCTTTATTTTCTCTCCATATGGGATTCATTAAAATGACATCAATCCTCCAGACTGTTCTTTGGTTTCTATTAAGATGTATTACTAGAATCTGTATAAATGTATTGATTATTTCATACACGTATTTGTTCACTGCAAGCAGACCATTGTCACAGATCCATTGTACTTGATGATAAATGAGATAAAATGGAAACCAGGCTTCAAAAACCTGTCTTCCCCACTACCCGCCTCCTGGAAGGATGTGCTTACTCTCTTTCAACTGGCCTTCCACAGGGGAGAGAGTTTAAGATTCAGATTCTAGTTTTAATATCAACATCTGCCCCCTGCTGAGTTCATGGTGCAATTAGCTAATTAAAAAAAAAACAACAACATTTTCACCTTGCAGTGAGAAGAAGAGCAATAAACCGCAGGCCTAGGATTTAGTTAATTTGCACATTGACTGTAATTGTATATTTAACGCCAGGATTAATTTTTTTCCTCATAAGTGGAAGCCTGGCACTGTGCATTGGAACTCTTAAATCAGTTGTAATCATTTCATAGGGAGGTTAATAAGGGCAGATATATCTCCAGATATATTAATGAGGCTATTTATTTGTTTCTATCAACTGACTTTTTTTTAGGAAGAAAAAATTTATAAGCCATTAAATTTAAAGGAGACTTTTCAAATCCAGCTAAATAAATAATCTCGTGACCTAAAAAACAAAGAGTAGGGGTACCTAGGTGGCTCAGTCTGTTAAGCTTCTGCCTTCGGCTCAGGTCATGATTCCAGGGTCCTAGGATTGGGTCCTGTGTGGTAAGGCTCTCTGCTCAGAGGGGAGCCTGCTTCCTCCTTTCCCTCTGACCCCACCCCATGCTCTTTCCCCCTTTCTCTCTAGCTCGCTCTCAAATAATAAGTAAAATCTTTTTTAAAAAAATCATAAAGCTATTTCACCTGCGAAACTATTGATTGTTTTGAGTGAGAAGTCATACTCAGTTTTTTGTTTCTGTTTTGTCAAATATTCAGTGCATTATTGAGCATCATTTTTGCTGTTAAAACTCTGGTACATTTTCTAGGTCAGCTGAGATTTAAAACTATTTCCTTGGATTCTTTCAGAAGAGAGTAGGGAAAGAATGCATGTTGGCAGAGCAGTTAGTAGGAAAAACATAATTCCGACTTGCGGTCTGCTACTTAATGACATTTCCTTTTTGAAAGGTAAGCATTATACTTTGGACACTGAAGTAGTAGTTGTGGGTATTTCAAGTGGATGCGATTGATCCACATGTTAAAAGTAATAGAGCTGTTATTCCTAGAAGAAAAAGAATTCTGAAGTCTTGTCATAGAGACGCTGCATTCTCACTGAAGTAGAAGGCCTTGGCTCTGCTCTGTGAACAGAGCTGAGCTGGCACTAACGCTCATGGGAAGGGTGTTCTGCTCCCTGGGTCTCTCACTGGAACCAGGGAATTTTTGAGACCTTCTCTCTGTTGCTTTTATCTCCCCATCACTGAAGTTGATGCTCACAGTGGACCAATCCTGTTTGCTTCTTAAATTCTTGAGAGAATGGAGAAATGAAACTCTGTACGATTTATGTGGACCCCTATTCTAAATTTGCCCTTTAAAATATAATTTCTTGGAATTTTTATTTGGTGTGTGTATTTGGCATGGAATAAGCAATGGGGAAGTGTTAAGTCCTTCTGTGGGATCAGTGTGTTCTCTATGTATACAGGAGCGTTAATAAGACTGGTCAAAGGAAAGATCACCCTTCTACATAGATTAAATTATTAACTTAATGTTTGGTCTCTATTGGGGCCAGTAAAATGTAATTGCATTCAGGGACAGAAATTTTGGTGGCTGCCAGTTACCAGGAATTCTGCCAGGATGATGCAGAGAGATGGGAGATGTTTCATGTTTTTGAGGAAGACTATGATTCCTGTGTCATTTTGGTGATACCCACATGGGTGCCAAGTCTAACTCTTAAGAGTGCTCCTTGAATGCCTTTTGCTGTTCCAGGAAGATCGACTTCATGTTCAGGGAAACCGGGTTCCAGTTCTCCTTAGTATCCTTAAAATATAATGAGAGACAGCATCAGATAAGGGAAGAATGAAGGTTTGATGGGAAATGCCTGGATGCTGGGCTGTGTTCATAACCTTATTACTCGCGTGTATATATAAGGCCGATTTTAACAGAAGAACTTAGGACTTGAACGTGGCCATGTGCTTCCATGGGGGAACAAAACATCGTGTTTTTATTGTTGGGTATCAGCTGAAAGAAACAAGTACAGTGCCATTAAACACTGTCCCTCTCCCTTTTCTGACCATTTCCCATCATCCCATGCCCCACCTTCTCCCTTTCCCGTCTCTTGTTCACACCCCATCTTCCATTCACTGTCAGGAAGGGCAGCCTCCGAAGAGCCATTTCAACTCAGCCCGACATCGGCAGAGACTAGTGGACCCAGCTGCTTCAAAAGTGAGTGTGTCCCGTCGCCCCAGGCGGCACTTGTGCATGGTGGTGGTGTTCCTCTGTGCAAAAGGAGGTTGCGGGTTTTTATATATGCTGGTGTAATTGAAGGTCTCGGAGGAAGCAAAGTCTGCTCTAGGAATTCAAGGCCATCTGTACCAGAGGAGTTCTGGTTTAACAACCAGCCCTGAGAAAAACAGAACCCTGGTTGGCAGCATTTGCCGGTTTCTGGGGCTACTCCCTCCGAAGCCAATTTCAAGACCCACTGTGATACAGCTGACCTCACAGCAGGAAAGAGATGCTTCAGAGAGCACTGTTCCGTGGTTCGTCTCCCATACCGATGAAACTGACATCAGCTGTAGCGAAACAGAGCAGCCTCATTAGGAAGTGAGTCAGTTTTGAGTCTCTCTTATGGTTGACTTCAATGTAATGTATTTAACTTCACATTTAGATATTTTACAGTCATAATAATGGCTGCGTTCTGACTTGTACAACTCCTGACACAGCTTGGTGAGGGTGGGCTCCAGGGCCGCAGCCATGTGTTACGTGTGTGTTGAGAACAGTTTTGGGCCAATGCAGCCATGCTCAGCTCTTCACCTGGCCATAGTCAAAAGGCCAAGAAGCGTTGGGTCATGCTCAACTCTTAGGTTTGTTAGATAGCAGTAGGCACCGGAGAGTGGGTGAGGTTTGGGTAAAGGCTTGCTAATCCCACACACCTCAAGTTAGTCACGGGCCGTGCTGCTGTACACGGACTTTCATTGAACACACACGTGTGAACAGATAGGCACAAAGCATTCCTGCAGCCTCCTGTCCTCTAAACCCAGTGAAATCCCTGCTCTCTGGCCCTTTAGTGGCTCCAGCTGGATCTTTTTGGAAAAGTTCCACTCAAGGTCAGTGACCTGACAACTTCTGGCAGGCAGGATTCTCTCACTTCTGTAGTGGGCATCAAGCAACAGAGCTCCTCTAAGTCACCTCTTGGACAGGAGGCCCTTGTGCATTTGGTCCTCCCGTGTCAGTCATGCGGGTACAAGTTATAGGCTTCCCGACATTCGTAAGCCCTGCCCGTGCAAGGGTGAATGGATTTCTTCATTCTAGATGGATTTTGCCCACTTACCTTAAATACCACGAGTTTCAATAGTGACAACCTGTGTGTACCATCCATTGTGCCCATCAGGAAGCCACTGATTTTGAGTTCAGCAATGAAAATCTCTTACATGATGCCTTTTGGCAAACTCTCCAGTGTTGACTAAAATGTTGATACTTCTTATCTAAGCCTAGCTGACCACTCTGAGGGGAGTAAATTGTGGTCAGGGCCACTGACTGTGTATAGGGGATGATTTTAACCCATACCTAAAATTACACTGCCCATGGTGAATATTCGGAAGTGGACTCCAGATGTCCTAACCCTTTGTTACACGTATTAAGGGCCTAGGGTACCCCCTCCCCAGGCTCCTCCAGACAATTCATTTTGGCTCATAATTCTTGTGATGAAGTCCTACAAGTCTTCTTGGTGTATGAAGGGTAGAAATAAACCAGCTTTGAAGAAGTTGGACGGTTACATCATGTAAGATGTGAATTTTGCTGGAGTAGAACATGGATCCGTGTAGACCAGGTCTTTCTTGGGCCAGACCTAAGAGTTTAACTAATGAGGCACTGAAGCATCACGCTGTGCGCGGCCCGGACTTCCTGGTCAGTGGTGTTCTAAGGACTCCACTAAGCATATACTTTGGTTCCTCTTTGTTTTTCACGTATTCATTTCATTCTTCCTTGGCATTTTCAGAAATACTGTGCCTTGCCATGCAGTGTATATTACACTGTGAGTTAGCAGATTTTCTTTTAATGGTAGTGAGGGTCTTTTTGTTTTGTTTTGAGCAAGGATCATATTTTTGTTTTGTTTTGTTTTTCAGAAAGACTTTAAGTCATTAAGCTCCTGTAGAGAAGTTATCTTGTGCTTTAATGTGCATGTGAATAGGTTCAGCCCTGTTACCAAGCAGGTTTTGAAGGTCAGCTCCTTTTCTCCCCAAAACACTGCAGTACTAGAAATTTTAGAAGGGCCTAAAAATCTTTTCTAACATTGAGAAGTGATAGGGGAAGCCACTGTTAGCTGTGTGGATATGTTACTTGGACAATAAATAGCAAATGGAAATGTGCATCTGTGTAGCCGGTGACCTTTCATTAGAAGCACATTCCTTTAGAATCTGCACTGTATCATTTTCAATTCAATAACCCGAGCTGTAGTAAAGAACTCTTGCAAATTATAGGTGCCTGTGTTGTGGGGGTCAGAAACAATTTATGGTAAACTAGCTGCCAGATCTTCTGAGGGCATTGATTTTGTTCTGAGTCGGTGTTGTGTAATCTCAAAAGAAGTATGATCAGGTAGAAATGTTTAGTTTCCCCATAGCAATATGGAGTGATGGAAGAATAAACTGGACTGGGTTGTACAGTGAGCTGTGCCATCAACCAGCTCTTGGTAGCCACTTAACACAGAGCCTTCATGGCTCTAGATTTTCTCATCTATTTAAATGAGAATATATGAAATGTTCTCTTAATCAAATTAAGCAATTATTTTTCTTTTCCCTCAAGGCTATTTATAACATCACTTTACCATTTAGTCTGAGGTTTTTGAATGGCATTTCTCAATCCTAAAATCCCTCCACCAATGACATGATTCCTCATTACTTGCAAAGCATTATTATTAGGCAGTCTTCTATCACTGTCTTCAGTGGAAGTTAATTTTTAGAACAGAATTACATTAAAGCTATGGGGAAAATATGGACCAGACATGAGGGGCTCATTGTCTGCTCAAAGAGTTGGCTTTTTTTTTTTTTTTTTTTCTGTAGCCTGGATTTTTTTTTTCCCCTTAGTCTTAGAAAGGCTTTTGTGCTTTAAGTATAGGAAAACAAGCTTTTAAATCTCTTTTATTTGAATAAGAGTAAAGGGTTAGGAAGAAATCAAAGGTAAGTAATGTGCCTCTGATTGGCTAAGCTTGTCCACTGGGAATTTCTAAACAGGCTTTCACTTTGAGAATATGCTCACCTGTCTGTCCCCCAGTATGAATGCTGGAACACAGTAAATGAACAAAGAATGAAGCAAAACGGGCAATAGGAATAATAGTTCAAAGACCGCAGAGCAGTTATTTGTGGAGCTGGTAAAGGCCTCTCTGTTAAATAAAAATCAATTTGATATGGAAGCATCAGGGACACGATGTGGGGAGACAGGAGGTACACAAGGAAAGAACACAGGAGAGTACAGAGGATTACTTTTCAAATCCTCCAGCATTTCCCCACAAAAGGATGATGAAGATTTATTCTAGATGAGCTGTCATTTTCCATCAGAAGCTTTGCTGATCCAGAATAAATAGGTTCATAAAGACTGTACTTAAAATTTGAGCATGTGGGAGTAAATAGTGGGAGGCACAGCATCTAATAAATTTCAAAATCAGAAGGTATTGTCACATTGTGTCTTCCTTTAAAAACAAACCAAATGTCCTGCTTGCACTGACTATCCAACTACCAGAAACCCGAATATAATTCTAAACTACATTGTTTTAGTCGGCTCCAGGGCCTGAAAATCCTTTCTAGTAATTCCCAGCTATTTTTCTACCTTTTCTAATGAGAATAAGGTTTATAAAAACTGGGCTCCCCTGCCGGGAAAATCAGCCCAGAGCTCTCTCAGAGCAGATGGTCTTCTTTTCTCATGACCATAAACACTTTAGGATTAATCCCTTTCTTTCATTTTTTACCTATCTGAAGAGTAAATGTCTTTGAGACCTTAGAAACCCACTGCTCAGAGAGGACAAGAAGCTACGATGACCAGAGTTCTCGGTTGCAGAGGTGAAGTGGAATGATGGCAGTGGAAACCAAGGCATTGTGTTCCTGTCTGTAATAGTAGAAGAATATAGGTTGATTTTTGAGCACTAAGGGGTTTGGTTTTAAAAATGTCTACAGTTTTGAGCTTTATTATGCATTGAGTTTCTGGATGGTAATTAACACCTTCCTAGTCCCAGGAATTTCAAGTGTTAAAGAATAATTTCTTTTTGGGGGGTTGTAGTACTTGTTACTCTATGTTGGAAGATGTTGGAAGGGGGGAAGGAATTGGGAAGACCAGTTGCCATAATTTCTTAGAGTATTTTAGTCACGTAAAGTGTTGTATTATGTTAAAAAAAAATTAAAGGCTTTTGGAGGTGTAGATTTCTATCAGAAATTTTTGAGGCTGGGGCGCCTGGGTGGCTCAGTGGGTTAAAGCCTCTGTCTTCGGCTCAGGTCATGATCCCAGGGTCCTGGGATCGGGCCCCACATCGGGCTCTCTGCTCCATGGGGAGCCTGCTTCCTCCTCTCTCTCTGCCTGCCTCTCTGCCTACTTGTGATCTCTGTCAAATAAATAAATAAAATATTTAAAAAAAGAGAAATTTTTGAGGCTGTTTATAGTTTTTGTTCATTTGTTTTGACATCAGCCATCCACAAATTAACTTTGGCTCCAGTTAAAAGGGACACAGCAACTCATTTACCCTACTCATATTCTATGCAAATTTAAATGAATTCTGTTAAATATGTTGCCTGGGTGTGCTTTCACCCAAGTTCTATTGAGAACTCTTGATTAACAACATATTGACAGTTTAACCTTAATCTGCTTGTTAAATGATGTGTTGGTGTGAGATATCAGGAATGTCTCATGATGATCAAGTTTAGCATTTACGCCATTTGCAACCATAGGCTATTAATGAACAAAATGGTCATTTTGCATATAGTTCACTCCTACCTAGTTTAGTCCATGATATTATACTTGTGAGAGCATATCCAGATGCTATGTTCTCTATTTAAAACAGTATTGTCCAATCAGAAATGTGTGGCCCTTCATGTATGGATATTGAGTATATGTAATGCAGTGCTAGCCCAGTATTTTCAATAAAGGAATTTATGCATCCAGAAAAAAAAAAAAAGGGGGACACGAATCCATAGATGAAACTTACTAGCTATGACTTTGGGCCAGTCACTTAACTCATCCAAGGAAAGCCTCAGTTTCCTCATCTGAAAATGGGGGAACAAAATAATATCCATCTTACCAGCTTGTTTTAATGAGTAAATGAGATAATGGATGAAAAGTTTTTCCCACACAAACAGTTAAGGAATAAATTGGAGCTGTCCTTTAAATTACAGTTAGTGTTATCAAGGTTACTAGTTAATAATTATTCAACTAGAATTTTCCTCTTATTTTGTAAAATATGGGGTTAGGACTAGATGACTTTTTGAGGTAAAATGCATTGTTAAAACTCTGTTCTACTTATGAGTGCACTCAGTAGTTAGGCTTGGAGGAATAGAACTTGCAGGACTAGGGGACGCCTGGGTGGCTCAGTTGGTTAAGCAGCGGCTCAGGTCATGATCCCAGCGTCCTGGGATCGAGTCCCACATCAGGCTCCTTGCTCGGCAGGGAGCCAGCTTCTGCCTGCCACTCTGTCAGCCTGTGCTCGTTCGCTCTCCCTCTCTCTCTGACAAATAAATAAACATTTTTTTAAAAAAATTAAAAAAAAAAAGAACTTGCAGGACTGGGTGCTTACTTTCAAGAACATAATAAAATTAGCAAACAAATAACCCAAGACAATAGCAAATTGTGTGATTAACAGTATCAGAGCAGTACTGGGTATTGATTTTGAACTGAGGGAAATCTGTGAGCGGCAGTCAGAAAAGATTTTCCTAGAGCTCTTGAGTTGTCATCTGGTTCTTGAAGGAGGAACAGGACATTGTAAACAGCATGAATACAGAGGTCAGTACTCCGTAATGCACATAGAAAAGCTGTCTGCCGTATAGGAATGGGGGGAGTGTGACATGAGGGCACTGTGGAAGGTATGCCCTTGATGTGACCGTCCATGAGGGGGGATGCACAGAGACTTTGGGATCAGGCAGATGTGAACTAGCTATGAGACTGACAAGTCTCCTCTTTCCTTAGCAGTACACTGGGGGAATAACACTGTCTCTCTCATTAAGAAGGTTGTTGGACTAAAATGTCTGGTGCAGCCATTCCACAGAGTGATAAGGCTGTTTGGGGGAGTAAACTGGCAGCTCTTAGTTAAACTGGGCATGGTCTGCCCTGTGACCCTGACATCTCCATCTGGAAAATGTGACCTCTGCCAAGGACGTGTGCACAGATGCCTCTTGCAGCACTGTTGTTGCTCCAGAAAGTTCAGGGATATTGTGAGTGTAGACTGTTGAGAAAATGGCTGGGAAAATAGGGTGGATGCCTTCCTGAAACTTCCAGCAGGTAGAAGCAGCAGCCCAGAGATATGCAGCAATGAGAACAGAGCTGAAAACATACCACTGTGTGAAAACAAGTTTAGAAATTCAGTTCTGTTGTACCACATTTCTGTCATCAATTAAAAGTACATGCTGGGGCACCTGGGTGGCTCAGTGGTTTAAAGCCTCTGCCTTCGGCTCAGGTCACGATCCCAGGGTCCTGGGATCGAGTCCCGCATCAGGCTCTCTGCTCAGCAGGGAGCCTGCTTCCTCCTCTCTCTTTCTCTGCCTGCCTCTCTGCCTACTTGTGATCTCTGTCAAATAAATAAAGTCTTTTAAAAAAAAAAGTACATGCACATCAGGGGTGCCTGGGTGGCTCTATCAGTTAAGGGTCCGACTCTTGATCTCGATCTGGGTCTTGATCGTGGGGTAGTGAGTTCAAGCCCCATGTTGGATTCCACACTGGGCATGGAGTCTACTTAAAAAAAAAAATAGGTGCACACCATATAATTGACATTTTTTAGGAGCTGATGCAAATAGCTGAATATCCATCCAGGGCATTAGGAGGGTAGCTTGGAGTCAGGGAAAGAGTGCGGGGGAGAAGGGGCACCGAAGTAGAAAGTATTGTAAATAAGCCGATGGGTAACAAGCATATGCTCCAGGCTGAGCAATATGATTACTTCTGTCCCATTCTCTGCACTTGAATCTCCCCAAGCAAAATTAGATAGGCCAGGAGATAGGCTATGAGGGAGGCTTCATGCTGCAGAAGTGGGAGCAGCCTTGTGTGAGGGGAGTATCGTGGCTACAGATCACGGAAGAGCTAACACGCAGCCAGGCATGTGCCAACGTGGTTCCCCGTGCTTTGCGCACCGAACCGACTTCTTTCCTCTCAGCAGCCCGAGGAGGGTGGTGGTACTATGAGCGTCCCCCTGCAGGCGAGGAAACTGAAGCATGATGGAGTTAAGTCTCCTGCACAAGATCACGCAGCTGGTGACACAGAAGCCAGCATTCAAATGCAGTCAACCTGGCTTGGAGTCCCTGTTCTGCAGCATGAAGTCTGGCTGTCTCGTGAGGGACACAGCTGAAGTGCTGAGGGACGAGTAGACACGTTCCCATACATGGTGCCCTCGGCACATGCTGGGAACTTGCAAATTTGTGGATAAAGTGTTTTTTGTTTGTTTGTTTGTTTAATAGTATGTGCTTGGGGTGTCCATGTATAGAGTGAAACTTTTTATGTGAAACATCTATTCAGAAGTGTACAGCAGGGTGAATTTCCACAGACTGAACAATCCCGTGCAGCGAGCTCACAGATCAAGATACAGAATGGGATGGGCAACCCTGCTACACAAAAACTTTTGTCATTTTTACTGGGCACTAAGTTTACAATGCTGAAAAGTGACACCACGAAACCTATAAGCCTTTAAAAGCCAAAACAATAGAGATATAAAACATTCCAAAAAGTTGCTACAGCTATGGGTGTTTCTAAAGAATAGGGAAAACAAAACAGAACAAAACAAAACCTACCTTCCATTGATTTTACCACAGCTAGTGACTTGTGTTAAAATGGGCTGAGGGCCGTAGACAGCTCATGAAGGAAAGCCCGGAAGTCTGTCAGTGAATTTCAGGCAATCCCCTGCTGTTACAGCATATAACAGACTGGGCAGCAGACGTCAGTTAGACATAAATAGATAGGTAAGGGCTGTTATGGTTTGGTTCATAAGGAAGACCCTCCAATGGGAGGATCAATGGTATTTTCATCTCTCCCCTCCTAGTTTTTTAACTCTTTGATGGTCATTCTCAAGTCCTGTGGACTCCCATGTACCAGTTGACAGGGCACAGCTATGACAGTAAACATCACACTCAATAATGTTTTCCCACGTGACAAATGATTAATTCCCTTTTTTTCGTGGCCACGTAGAATCTCATGTTGAATTTTGGGACCACACTTATACAGCGATCTTCCGCCTGACAATCTGTGCAGAATTTTTCACTGCCTTTGGCAGGACGGCACAGAGAGGTTACCTAACTTGTCCAAGGTCACAGAGCTAGTACAAGGTGAAGCCAGGACTCACACGCAGTTACTCTCTGTGCATAGCCTTCATGGTATCTGCCTTGCCACCTCCATCTTTATAAAGTGGGACTGTGCCTCTTTCCTAGGGGATTCCCTGTACCAGCCAGTATTTCTCAGGGTCACAAGGAAGGCAGCCACTATCCTTAAGGTGATGTTGTTTTTGCCTCAAGCATCGGATACAGTCTTTGGCCTCCATACCACTCTCTTCCACCTGATAACACCACGGCTTTGAATCTCTGTATTGCTGCAAAGCTGTCTGTAAAATGTTTATTCTGCTATGGTTCCTAAGTGTGTTTATCCTAATTTATAAGGATTCTGGCTTTTGCAGAATTCTACACTCCTAACAATTCAATCAAAAAATCAGCAAAAGGCACTCCATTTTTTTTTTTTTTTTAAGGCTAACATCTCTCTACTTAGACACATACAAGAATTCTAAGGGAAGTGGATTCCCATTACTACTTCTCTATATAGTGTTATATAAATCCAGTTCTAAAGCATGCAGAATTACAGTGCTAAAACGTGTCTGTTGGAATTCAGTTCCAGTAGCATATGCTTACTATCCGTTTTGTAGTTAGGCACTGGGATTTAGTGCCCCTGGATTTGAAGGTGATTACAGCCTGCTGCCTTTTGAAGAATTCCTACCTAGTCTTCTAAAAACATATTTTTACTGAGATATAACATGTATTTTAAGTTTGATATTGTCCCACAGATCTTAGACACTGATTCTTCTTCTGTAAGAATAACACAAAACCAAAATGTGCAGTTGTCTGTGAACTTTTATGCACTGAGTATAACCACGTAACAGCCCCCTCCCCACAAAACACAAAAAAACCAGCATTACCAACACCCCAGAGGATCCCCTTGTTGCAGTTTTCAGAATGTTTTAAATTTCTATTTTTTGTTGTCGAAGTTTTATGTCTTTCCTCGTACTGCATTCCAACATCTGATTTATTATCCAGTAAATGGTATTTGGTTTTATTGCCTCTGATTTTTAAGAAAAGGATGGGATTGAGCTTCAAAACACAGGTAAAAAGAACAAGCCTATAAAGATCACAATCATTGTGGCTTTCAGAATTTCATTTGCTAGAATTTCTACTTCAAGTCTGCTTGCATGTTGCGACAGAAAACATGAAGGAGGAAAAAGTATTTAGTTTGGCCCATCCCTCTTCTCAAACATAAGTTTTTAGGTCATGATCTTTCTCCATTTTTTTTTCTAGCTGGCAAAGGTTAAACATGCATAAGTACCTTGGCTGGTTGTAGCTCAGCCTCTTTTGTCCTTAGGTGGATTCCCCAACCACCCCCCACCCCCACGCCAGCCAAGGGCTTTAAAAAAGTCCTGAATTACATTTGTGGACTTTTCTCAGACTATTCAGAGTTGTGCTCGCCAAAGATGTGTATAATAAGTAATTGGCCAAAATGAGATTAGCAATTTATTTGGAGGACAGATTTTAATTTAGATGTGAAAAGATTACAAAATGGGTTAAGTACAGGGTACCCAATTTGGCTCTAGATTTATGAGGAATTACTGAAATCATCCCTTGCCTTCAAGGATTTCTGTATCCTTTGTGCCTCTCTATCCCCCAGCCCTCAGGCAAAAGGAAAAACAGATCGAAACGTAAATAGCAACTCTGAAAAAGTAATGTAGACATTTAGCCAGGCTACTCTTACCTTGACACTGGGGATTCTGTGGATCCTGGTAAGGTTTTAGAAGGAGTGTGTTTCTTAACAATACTTGGGAAGAGCATTCTCAACAGCTCAGACACACTTGCTGGCTAATGCTCACGGACCAGGATATTGTTTTGCTAGCTGGATTGCTTATCTAGCTAACTCTGTTGCCTCTGGTAACATTTCTACATTAATTTGGGGGGACCGGCATTCCCTTGCCATTCCCACACACACATTTACCTACTTCCTGCCTGAAAAAGAGATTTAACTGTGATGTGCCCAAAGATGACTTTCTTTATATTTATTCTGCTCAGGATTCACTGAGCCTCTTGGATATGTGGATGGATGCCTTCCATCTTTTTTTTTTTTTTTTTTTTGGAAAGTCCTAGGCCTGTATCTTTTCAAAGAAATGTATCTTCTACCTCATTTTCTCTCTTCTCCTTCTAGGACTCCATGTATACCTATGTATGCTGTTTTATATTGTCACGTGGGTCTTAGATACTCCTCTTGGCCTTTGGTTTTGTTTTGCTTTGCTTCTCCTTAAATTTAACTTTGTTTTGCCCAGTCAGCTGGTAAGTCCATTTCATTCTGGTGTCCTGTCTTTCAGTCTCAGTCTCCCCTTTTGTTCTTCATTATTACTGCAGTTTTTACCTCTATACAGAAATTTCCTATGTTTCCTACATGTTCTTGTCATGCATGTTTACCACTCTATCCTTTAGCATAGTTCTTTTTGAGTCTTGGTCTGATAACACCCAGATCTTGGTTATCTGTGTATCTGTGTGCACTGCCTGTTTCTCTTCTTATCTATGGGTCACAGCCATGCCAGACCCAGCTCTAGTGGAGAGTAGAATGACTCAGCACCCTTGATTAAGCGGTGTGACATTGAGGAAACACGCTTTTTCCAGACCTAAATATTATTTACCTCAGTTTCTACTGACTTATTAAAAAAGTTTGACCTTCTCAAAATTAGGGACTCACAAAGAAGTAAAATCTCCTATTTCTCGGTCTTCCTTTTCTCCTTGGGAATATAGACAATGACAAGAATATAGACAATGACAATGTTGCTGTTACCTTAACAATCAAAACCAGCTACAATGCTGTAGCTTAACAAAAAATAATTCAAAAAGCTAAGGGAACAAGTAAATCTAAAAAGAAAAGCAACTTCCAAAAAGTGATAAACTCTTGAAGCAGGAGGCCCACAGCTAGCTCTCAACCACGATAGAATGGTGGGACAGGGGGGAAACAGCCAAACCTCCACTTTTCATTTTTCGTTTTTCTTCATATCTTCATTCACATTGTTGAGAGTAATGGTCTCTTATGATTCTCTATATCCGAAGTGGAAGTCTAAGTCTCAGAAATAGGAAATTTGTTCAGGGAGATCAGGAAATGGGCCAGTAGTGCAAAGAGAACAAAGAGAAGTCTTGCCTATTGATAAATAGGGGCCTAGCTCTGTTATTCCATTGCTGTTATAAACACATGGATGTAGTAATGGTTTTTATTTATTTTGGGTTTGTCTGGCAATGCACTCTAGTAGTGTTCTTATGCTTTGCGTTTCATTCCTTAGAGATCTGATCACTGTGATGCACCAGTATTTGTGTAGCTCTTGTTTACAGTCTCCTCTTGGATTAGTTGTGCAGTCTTGCCAGGTATAGTAGGGGACACTTGATTGAATTACAGCATAGGTCACCTCGAGGGTTCATCATAGTGTGATACAAGACTGTGAAATTCAAAGCTCCTGACTGCAGTGACTGGCATATGACATGACAGTAATTTGGTCTCTGCTTTTCCTATGGTCGTCCTAATGTTGTACTAAAAAGAGGGCTCGGTTAAGCCTGCATTTCTCAAAGCATGTTCCGTGTGCATGCCTTAAGTGGAGTTCCCCTCTCAAAGTGTTCCGTGAATCCATTATTTTGCAGAGCACTGTTGACCGTGCCCCTTGCTCTGGTTAGGTAAAATGCTAGTAATGGGAAAAATCTTGCAGCAAGTAAAGGCTCTGCCCTGTATTTAATGATGTGCTTCTCCAGCTTAAGTGAATACAGAGCATATTGTCCAGAAACTTTTGAGTTTTTCTTGTCAAGTGATACCCATTAACCACATTCATTGGGAAATGTGAAGTTATGGGGACCCTCTTGCTCTTTATTCCAAGGACTGTGAATAATTCATATGACTGCCATTCTATAACCTGGAAAACCTCCTCGCCGCTCCTTCCTGATAAGGAAGCTTTCATTTTTGGAGGAAAGCAGAGCTCTAACCCAGAAGGCTATCTGATGACAGTGTTATTGTTTAGGGCTTCCCACTTACAACAGTGTTAGTATTGTAGTGCTATGTCATTGTAGGGTATTCTGGTCTTGGCTGCCTAATTTGTCCAAGGACTGCCCTAGTTTGCTAGTCCAAGAAAATAAGCTAGGTCAGCTGTCATATCCCTCCAAATGAAAAAAGACAGCTAGCTGCCTGGACTGCAATTGGAAGGAAAGGTCAATCAATATATTACCTTTCCTTTGGTGTGTTCCTTGCCTGCCGGCTCAGTTGTGCCTTCTCAGTAGTGGTGGTAATCTCTTCTGCTAAATTTTATTTTAACCTTGCAAATAGGTTAAAGGAAGGGCACCGTTAATAACATCTTCTCTTAGACACCTCTGAGCATATTATTTGGGCAAAACCTTGGCCCCAACCACCCCCCCCCGCCCCGCTCGCCCCAACCCAGCACCATCTTGTTTAGATGGAGAGTTGTGGGAATTTCTCCTAGAGCTCTGTCATGCTCTTGCACAGACAGAATGCAAACATTTTTGTGATTTTTGACAGTAGCTGGGATCTATGTGGAATAGGGGTTTTTCAAAACATTTCTCAGTCAATATGTTTACTCTCCTTCACCAGCCATGCGGTGTGACACGGTGCATCACCAACACTTGAAATAGACTGCAACAGGAGGTCAGAATGGAGCATAGATTTTCCAACACAGCATGTTAGATGAAATGATTTTGTGTACTTTGAAGTGGAAAATTCAATCAGAATTTTCCACACTTTCTAGTTAAAGCAACACTGTTATTTATTGATGAAAGGTAGACTAAGAAAAATACAGAATGCAGAGTAGACAACAAATCTAGCCTTATTCCTAGTCAGAGCAAGAAGTACCTTCTCACTTGTGATTTAATGAAACCCACACGTGCTAAAAAAGGTCTGCTTAAGATATGCACAATAGAACGCTTGGAACATATGCCGACTTGTTTAGCATGTGGGGGGATAAAAATGGAATCTGGCTTTTTTAGGAAGTTTGGTTTCCATTGAGATGGACTTCATACTTGACAAAGAGCATTTACAACTGTGAGGTTATCTGTTTTGGTTTAGTTTTAAAGGAGCAGAGCTCATCTGGAAGCACCTGAGAGTATCAATAAGAAATGCAAAGATAGATTCTTTAAGCTTTCATTTAAGCAGGCTTAGAGAATATTTACATTTATTACTGGTTTTCATCTGTCCTTTGGTGCACAGAAGATACATCAGCATAACTACCTATTATGTAGATGAACACTTTATACTTTTAAATTGCAAAACCTTAAGGTTGCAATGTCAGATTTGTGCATGAATATTTAAAATAGAATAATAACCTAATATTAGCATTCTCGATGTATGCCAATCACTTTCCTAGGTACTTTATGTGTATTATTTCATTGAATCCTCACAGTAACACCACCTATTATTACCTATAATTTCCAGTGAGAGAAGAGAGCCACAGAGAAGTTAAATACTTTGCCCAAGGCCATACTCCTAAACCAGTTTGCTTGCTTGCTTTCTTCCTTCCTTTCTCTCTCTCTCTCTCTTTTTCTTTCTTTCTTTCAGATTTATTTATTTGAGACAAAGAGAGCTGGGAGTGGAGCAGAGGGAGAGGGAGACAAGCAGCCTCCTCCCCACAGAGAGGGGAGCCCGGTATAATAAGGGGCTCAATGCGAAGCTTGATCCCAGGACCCTGAGGTCATGACCTGAGCTGAAATCAAGAGGTGGACGCTTAACCCACTGAGTCACCCAGACACCCCTCCTAAGCCAAGTATTCTGAGCCACCTTGCCTGGCTGCCTCTCTGAGGCTCTGCCACTTAAACACATTCATACTGGTGGACCTAGGCATGTGTGGGTAATCAACTTTATTCAATTAGTGTGTAATATTTAGCACAGAAGATTTTTGTATTTACATTCTTTATTTAAAAGTGACTTATAGGGACGCCTGGGTGGCTCATTTGGTTAAGCGGCTGCCTTCGGCTCAGGTCATGATCCCAGAGTCCTGGGATTGAGTCCCACATCGGGCTCCTTGCTTGGCAGGGAGCCTGCTTCTCCCTCTGCCTCTGCCTGCCACTCTGCCTGTTCTCTCTCTCTCTCTCTCTCTCTCTGACAAATAAATAAATAAACCATCTTTAAAAAAAAAAAAAAGTGACTTATAATCTCTTCTATGTGAAATCTATGAAAACCCAAACTCAAAGAAACAGAAGCATGGTGGTTACCAGGGTTGGGGGGTGAAGAGATGTGGTTCTAGAGTCCATACCTGAAACTAGTAGATAAATAAATCCTGGGCATCTAATATATAGACCATAAAACTGTATGTCCACAGGGAGCTTGCTAAAAGACCAGATCTTAATTGTTCCTACTGGGGTGCCTGGGTGGCTCAGTGGGTTAAAGCCTTTGCCTTGGGCTCAGGTCATGATCTCAGGGTCCTGGAATTGAGCCCTGCAATGGGCTCTCTGGCTCTCAGCTTTCTGCTCAGCAGGGAGCCTGCTTCCCCCGCCCCACTCTGCCTGCTTCTCAGCCTACTTGTGATCTCTGTCAAATAAATAAAATCTTTTTTTAAAAAGTTCTTAATTGTTCCTACCACTAGAAGAGATAATAATTATGGGACACAGTAGAATGGAGCAACCATATTGCAACATAATGTATCAAATCAATATGTTGCACACCTTAAATTTAAGCAAAGTTCTATGTTAATTACATCTGGATAAAAAAAGATCTAATTCTTTAACAGTCTGTTTTACTTAGGTACTATATTTTTTTCAACAAATTATTCAATTCAGTGTAATTAAGTTTACTTTTTCTTTCCTTTTTTTTAAAAAGATTTATTTATTTATTTATTTGACAGAGATCACAAGTAGGCAGAGAGGCAGGCAGAGGGAGAGGGGGAAGCAGGCTCCCTGCTGAGCAGAGTGCCTGATTTTTTTTTTTTTTTACTGTTGCTTGCTTTCATTCAAAAGACAGTGAGTCCAGAATTAACCGTCAGTTTCAGGTTCCCAAGGTAATCCAGTGTAATCCATCATGAGGATACGGAGCTTCCATGTGATATAGTAAGTATATCAGTACAGTAAGATCTATTATGCTTCTGATTTTCCAAAGGAAGAACCTAATGAGTATAATAAAAACCAAAGTGGAAACCACTTCCGTTCACCCTGAATTACAAATGGCAACATTCACATATTATAAAGGAAAAATCTTACTACTTGGAAATTGCTTTATTTTTTCAGTCAACAAAAATGAGAAGGCCACCTTACGAAAACTTTCTTAGGTCTCAGATTTAAACATCCACTTATTTTGTAGTCCTTGAGATCCAAAAACATCACAAGGGATCTTTTGACTTTGAGAGAAGGATTCATTCTGTCTTTGCATTAGAACAGAATTCAGTCTTTGGGAGGAAGCAATTAAAAACCCAAAACCTTTTATTGCTTTTGTTGCTTAAAAAAAAAAAAAAAGGCAAAAACTTCACTGCACTGTAATATTTTCTGCTAATTAACTGTCACAAATGCAGTGCCATTAAATTTGGAATCTCTTTAGTTAACTTCAAAGTCATTAACACACACTGTGCAACCCTCTCAAATCTGTTTTGAAAAAAGGAACCACATCGACAGTCTGTAATCAATGTTGTCAATGTTTTGTTTCTCATAGAATCTAATCTTAATTTCAGGAACATTTGGTCATTTTCTTTAGGTACCGAACATCAGCCCTTCAAATGCTCATAATTGGTGGTGCCAGGATCGTCTTGATGCTTAGTGTGCCTTTAGATACTGTGCTCCAAAAGTGACTTGAAAAGTTCAGTATGAACTGTTTTTGAACAGTTATCAGGAATATATTTAGCTGCAAATAACATAAAACTAAGAGCAGTTTAAATAAATAAGGATTTATTAGTTCTCCCATAAAAATGTTTGCCAGATGAACGCCCACGGCTGGTACAGTATGGAAACAGGTTCCCTCAGCCCACTTTTGTCTTTGCTCTGCTGTCCTTCGCCTGAGTCCTCTGTCCTTGAGCAGATCACGGTGTAACTCTTCCAAAACTCGGTTTCCCATCAGAAGAAGTGGTGGTAATGTTGTCTGTAATTGCGGGGCTGAAGTGAGTCTCCAGTGAGATCATGTATGAGAAAATATGGAGCACATTGTCTGGCACTTGCCAGGGCAAAGCTGATGGGTGGCATTGTGGCGGCAGGCAGAGCAGTGCCGGTTTTCCTGGTGGTTTTGCTGGGGGAGATGCCAAGTAGGAAAAGGGAGATAGCTTGACTCGTGTTCGTCAGTCTTGGGGCCCCCAATTCCAGCATCTTCCAGGTGCTGTTACATGAAATAACACATTGGGGAAAATAATCTTAAAAGTCAGCTACCGTCCCTTTAACAAATAGGACCTATTACTTACTAAATAAAAGATATATCCGCCGCAAGCCAATCGTTTATTTTATTCTGTGACCTCCTTACAATAAATTTCAGTACCATTAAAGGCTTAAGCCACATTATTGATTATTTGAATATGTGTGTCATTAATCTTCCATCACCTTTGTACATTTTATATGTACATTTTAAGTGTCGTCTTTTGCATTTAGATGGAGAAGAGTGTCAGAAGAAAGCAGGCTTGTGGGTATTAGCTTCATACAGCACTTCAAGAGCTCCCTGGAGCTGATTTGCCAGTAAATTTCTACACTAAAATGGGCTTTCAGAAGAGTGACTGCTAGATAAACTCTAAGGGGCCCTTAGTAAATAAAAATGATTAATCTCAGCTGAATAAATTCTATACCACTGGTCAAATAGTCTCATCCAGTTCTGGTTCCTGGTTCTATAAAAAGCCCTTTTCTTTTTGTATTATGGTTGTCTATAATTTTAATGGAACCTGTGAATTATTACCTGATTTTTAAAAATTGGTTCATAAAAGGATATTGATTCTTTGAATTAGGGGCAGTTGAAATATTGTTTATGGGCAAACTGGCCTTCTTTGATTGAACCTGGAAGCTACTGTCCAGAAAGCTTATCTTAAATCGGTGTTAAGCTATACTTTCTAAAAAAATGATCACAACTGTTAATAATTGCCTCTGGATTGGAAATTGACATCAGCGTGGGAATGCAAGGGAACCAAAAGAGGAAAGTGAAGATCCATTAAGTGGGATTCTCTCTAATTGCTTAATGTTTATTCCCAATCACAGATACATTTTCCTGGGTAATGAGAAGATTTTTTTTTTTTTTTTTTTTTTAGAAAGGGAGGGGATGTGAGGTTTCAGCAATGAGAATCAGGCATATAGTACTTTACACTTCTTTTTTTTTTTAATTTATTTATTTGTCAGAGAGAGAGGGAGAGAGAGTGAGCCAGCGAGCACAGGCAGACAGAGTGGCAGGCAGAGGCAGAGGGAGAAGCAGGCTCCCTGCCGAGGGAGGAGCCTGATGTGGGACTCGATCCCAGGACACCGGGATCATGACCTGAGCCGAAGGCAGCTGCCCAACCAACTGAGCCACCCAGGTGTCCCAAGATTTTAAAATCAAATAAAGTTTTTGAACATTGAAGATGTTTGCCAGCCACTCACTGTTCTATTGAAGAATCCTATAGATTTATACTGATCCTAAGAGGTGTCTCATATCCACTGTATTAACTAGCTTTTTAGAAGCTTATGAACATTGTAGCTTTTATTGATTCCAGGGAATTGTACCCAACAATAAGCAATAAAAGTCGATGGTAACTTTCTTCCCATGGGGGCGTGTGCAGATCAATATTTTGAATTTACTATAATTTGTGGGTAATGGATGGAAGAACTGAAAAAATTGCCAAGCCTTATGGTGCACAGCTGTGCGGTGTTGCCTTTTTATTTAAGCTCACTGTAGGTCACAGGCTTTCCCGAGGAACAAGAAACATAGTTAAGTGGCAGGGCCGATACGCGTATTTATCAAGATCTTCGTTAAGACTCTTCTCAGGGAAAAAAGAAAAATTACAAAACTTGTCCACAGTGACCTTAATTTTATAGCCCTGAAGGGTCTCTAAACTCTGTCTTAAAGGCAATTAAAATTCTAAATATCTAACCTTTGCGTTTGATCTCCTGTTATAGGCATTTTTTCTGATGATTAGTAACAGTGCATGATTTCACTGAAGCCGGATTGGCTTCGAATCTTCCAGGTGGTTCCCAGAACTGTGGCTGGGTTCCACACTGAGAGGAGGTATCTTCTGTGCCTCTTCTTTCATTTCCCCCCATTTCTGTTTCTTGGAGCTCTTCCCTTGTGCCCTGGGTGCCTTGTCCAATGTGAGAAGCCTGCTCACATAGCAATAGCTGACATTTAGGGTGCTCTTGTGTCTGAGACCTGGGCTTAATGCAGGACCTGCGTTCTCATTCAGCTTCTCAACACTTTAGGACATCAGTTGCCGTATCCTCCTATAGTGATTCAAGAGACTGAGTCCTAGATAAGGTAAGGGAAATTTTTAAGGACGCTTTCTAACGTTGATTTAGAGTAGAATATACATGTATGTGAGTCTAAATCTTCTCCATTTAATCATTATGGAGTATACAATTAGCTTCGCTTAAATAGCTTAAATTAGCTATTAGCTTAAATAGAGATTTTTTTTTAGCCTAAAGTTTGGCTGATCTAGTATGTTTACTTATTTAGCTTCTTTTGTTGCAAAGAACTGTGACTCTTCTAATTGGATCTAAAGGAATTTCTTTAATTTCAAAAAGGACACGCTTTCTCTTTAAAGAAATAGTCCTTTGTTCTTAGAGAACAAAATAAGCACATAAAGTAAAATTTGTGCTGGAAGCTACTAACCATGAGGAAATAAGTTGCCCTTCACTTTAGTATCTAGTAAACACTCAGTAAACCAGAGATGTTACTAATATAAGTCCTAGCTGTTACTCAGCAACCCATGGAGGAAGTGGAAAAATCTGACTTCGAAGGAGATTTCCCATATATAATACTAAGTTGGAAGGCAATGTGGCTACAAATATCTGATTCCCATGCTTGACTTTTTTTAAGTCCAAGGTGTACCGTGTTACGAACCATCAGGAACCATCGTATTTGGCTGGGAAAGCAAGCTTGTTTCATTTGGTCATTTACTTGGGGTGAGCTGGATATTTGACTTGTTACGCTTTTTTTCTACTTTAAAAGGTCTGTGTTAAAAGTAACGTGTTTTCAAGGCTTTGCTTCAAATACAGTCTGTCAGAAATAATTTGTGTGAAATTTGCTTAGAAAGAGCTGCAGAAATCGGTAGAACCCCTTTCTGAGAGTAATTGCCAGTGTATTATCAACTCCCAGGACACCCTGATAGCCTCCGTGAGACAGGGTCCCAGTGCGGACAGACCAAGTCTTCCTTGGGAATGAAAAATAATTAAACTGCTCTGGACTCTGGCTGATGTGTATTCAAAGACAGGCTAAGCCATTTACCAGCTCTGTGACCTTGTGTAAGCTACTTAACCTGTCTCTGTCTCGTTTCTGTAAAATGGAAATGGTGGTGAAGATGAGATGAGATAGCGTACGTCAGCACACGGTAGATGGGAGCTGCTGTTCTTAAGTGGGGGGAGGCAGATGAACGTAGTAAAGGAAAACCACTTCTGCCCTGTGTGTATAAATCATAAAGCGGAAAAGGGGTTTGTGATGATTGATGTGTAACTTTCATGTAAGAAAGACCCAGGATATTGACCCTTGCTCCTACGTTACTCTGGAACTTTATCTCATGTTCCTGCCCATCAGGGACCCTGTGGTCTAACTTAAATGGTTTTTCTATCCCCTCATCCATTCAGATTTCTTTTATTTAACTTCTGAAAGGTTCTCTGTGCTTTGGGATGGCCCTTTTTCCTAAGCTCTGCGTGGCACCCTGCCCTTAGCTCCTAACGTTCTAAACCTTCCTGTTAGTTAAGCATTTATTCTCAACACCTTATAGATCCTGTGCACATTTCTGTCTTGAATCTGCTCCTCTCTGACCTCCTCACTGCCTCTTCCTCGGTCCCTACTCCACCATGCTTTCCGGACAACTTCATAAACCACCTAATTCCTTTCCTCTTTGTCCTTAATAAGCCATCTGACACCCTGATGGCAAAGTGATCTTTTTTAATGTGCAGACTTCACCATTTTTCCCCTCCTATTTATAATGTATAGGGGCGTCTGGGCGGCTCTGTTGGTTAAGTGTTTGCCTAAGGCTCGGGTCCTGATCTCGGGGTCCTATGATTACGCCCACTGTCTGGCTACCTGCTCAGCGGGGAGTCTGCTTCTCCCTCTCCCTCTGTCCCTCCCCCCAATTTGTACTCACTGTCTCTTTCTCTCAAATAAATAAAATCTTTAAAAAATAATAATAAAATGTTACTGGAACTCCTCATTGCCACTAGCAAAAAGGCAGACCCTTCCAAAAACTTTGTGATTTGACCCTGTCTCTGCCTCCATCTTCTTGTCCTGTTGGCTTTTTCTTTCTACCTTCAGTTCCAGCCCTTCTGAATTTACTAAGAGCTGTGTACTCTTTCACTCCACCTGGCCTTGCTACATCTCTTGGTTTTTCAGGAATACCCCTTTTCTCACCCACTTCTGTGAGTGCCCGGCCAACTACCAGTTGCTGCTAAAGAAGAACCAGACGAAAGTAGTGTGTCACTTGAGAATATTTGAACTGCAAGGAACAGAATTCACAAGTTAAACTGGTTAAAACAGTAAAGAGAATCAAATGGCTCATGTGTCATGTATGAAAGATACCAGTTTCTAACCTTCTGTCTTGTCTGTCATCTTCCATGTCTGTCTACCCTACGGCCACCATTAGCTTCTTGGGGTTAGTGCACCTTCCTTCCTGCTACCTCTCTTGGAAAAGGGAAGGAGTTCTCTCCCAGGATCCTGGAAACACACATTGTTTTGCATCTTGTTTTCCCAGATTGAATCACATGCCATCTCTGACCAAAGCAAATGAACTTTGTCATTAGCCTCACTGAACCTGAGCTAAGCCTGGGGGTTGAGAGTAGTGTGAGTTCCACCAGGTTTTGTTATCACAAATAACAGGTAGTATCCTTGGGCAATAAGCAGTACTGACCCTCCTCATAGAAAACTGATCACCTCCTACCTTGGTCCTGTTGCACAATTTAAAAAAGTCTCTCTTCCAGGTTTTTCAGCATTAAAATTTACAGCAAATGGAATCCTTTCTCCCCAGAGCCTGGCACAGCACCCCCCACAGTGGCCCTTATTAAAAAGTGTGTGCTAGAATAAAGGACTTCCACAATCCCCTGGGCTTCACCCTTGGCCGAAGATTGTGATTTATGCTTTTCTGAAATGACAGACCTACCTTTTCACAGCCTGTACCTTTCTTACTCTTTTGAGGAGAGGCTGCTCTCTTTGCTTATTGATTCCAGCCCTCTCTGCATATGCACTCACTCAGAGCCCCTCTCAGTGGCTCACATCTCCACTCTGCCCCGTCTGACATGTTCACAGTGCGTTGTAGGGGAACACATTGGAACTGGATGACACTGGTTCAGATTCTGTTGCCAGCGTGTCCTGGCAATTACTGGTCTCCCCCGGGCTTTCAGTGGGAGGGCCTTAGGCTCCTGGCAGATAGCTGGGTGATGGTGTTGTAAAATTCTTAGATTGAGTTTTTGATCAGAGCTTCTAAAACCGAAAGAGACAGATAGCCATATTATGAATCAAGAAACGTTTTGTCTGTGGAAAGAGCCTTTGCGCCTAATGCCAAGTCATGAGGACAATAGCTGATGACTTGGGTTCACAGCAGAAAAAAAGCCAGCCTGGCAAGAAAGCAAGATGGTAGCTACTTTCTTATTAAAAGAAAGTGAGGGTATGGTTTTTGATCAAGGAAAATGGCTATGAAAACCCAGCAAGCATTTTGTGTATACCTTTTATGGTTGATTGTGTTGAGCTTTACAACTGCAAATAAATACATTTAATTAAGTGTTTATGGATATAAAAATAGAATGAAATAGAACCTGTGAGAAAGGGGAGATCCTTTGGGATTCTCCACCGATCTCACATTCCCACTGAGGGATTTTAGTGACGTTTTGCAGGTTAAATGGTGTGAATGTCCAGGCAGATCTTTGGAGGTCGACCTGCTGCTTTTCTAGCTGTACTCTACAGGCTTTTAATGCAGAAAACCAACTACTTTACAGGCTGTTCACTGGAGTTTTCAAGCGTTGTTTGCAGATAAGCTGCTGTTGACCACTGCTCTGATTCTTTTTTTTTTTTAAGATTTTATTTATTTATTTGACAGACAGAGATTACAAGTAGGCAGAGAGGCAGGCAGAGAGAGAGAGGAGGAAGCAGGCTCTCCACGGAGCAGAGAGCCCGATGTGGGGCTCGATCCCAGGACCCTGGGATCATGACCTGAGCCGAAAGCAGAGGCTTTAACCCACTGAGCCACCCAGGCGCCCCCACTGCTCTGATTCTAACCCAAGTGTCGTGTAAGCTCTGGTTCTGTGAACTTGCCTGACCTGTGCTTCTGTCTTCACAAGTGACCCTTAGAAACGGAGGCCAGAAAAATGGGGCCCAGATCCCTTCTCTGGGAGGACCAGTTCCCAGATGAATCTGTACTCCTTGCTCATTTTACACCCTCCCAGGTAGAGGGAGTTCCACTGAGGGTACCTCTCCTTGGCCTCCAGTGCTTCCCACTTGCAAAGGAAATAACTGAAAACCTGAAAGTTCACTATTGTAATGATGGCAAGAAAACTAATATTCCATAAAGAAAAAAATCCAAAGGCAAAAGATTTAAGTTCCAAAGGGACGTACACAGACCACTTTCCTTCTCGATCTCCAGGGGTAGAGCTCAGACATTGTTATTTTTTTTTTAAAGATTTTATTTATTTATTTGACAGATCGCAAGTAGGCAGAGAGGCAGGCAGAGAGAAAGAGAGAGGAGGAAGCAGGCTCCCCGCTGAGCAGAGAGCCCGAAGCGGGGCTCGATCCCAGGACCCTGGGATCATGACCTGAGCTGAAGGCAGAGGCTTTAACCCACTGAGCCACCCAGGTGCCCCCAGACATTGTTATTTTTAAAAACTCCCTGAATAATACTAATGTGTCACCAGCTGCATTCAGACCCACTGCCTGAGCTGAATTATCTCCTCCCCTTTTATCTTCTGTCCACTGTTAGTGTTTACATGTTCAGGTAAAACTGTGTAGTCTCATACCTGGTATCTCTTTTTGTGTGTGCGTATGTGTTTCCTTTGTGTTTCCCCAGCTTGCTTTTTTTTTTTTTTTTTTTTTAAAGATCTTATTTGCCAGAGACCAGAAGAGAGAGAGAGAACACAAGCACACAAGCAGGGGAGTGGCAGGCAGAGGCAGAAGCAGACTCCCCGCTGAGCAAGGAGCCTGATGCAGGACTCCATCCCAGGACCCCAAGATCATGACCTGAGCCGAAGGCGGAGGCTTCACTGACTGAGCCACCCAGGCGTCCCTACCCCCCCTCCCCCAGCTAGCTTTTGAATCTGTCATATTTTGTTTCCTCCTTACGTGCCCCAAACAGTGCCTGATGTATTGCCCTGCATATCTTGGCTCTTCAAACTCTCTCCCTGAATTAACGGTTTGTCTGTAAATGTAGAATAGTTATAACTCTCAATCACATGGTGAGTTTACCAATGACTGTTTCTCCCACTGTGCTGGTGAAGGGATCTAGTATTATCCTCTGTTCCATGACAGCTGAAGCAGAGACCGAGGTGTGATCATACTAACACTCTCAAAGAAGGGGAAAAACCCACTAGGAGTGATGAGGGAAAGGTGCACAGGCAGTTAAGTTTCACTTCTTTGGAGGCTGGGCTTGAGTTCAGTGTTCAGTTGTGGGGATGTCCTGAGTGTGGCCATGTTGTCTAGGGTTTAATTTCCTGGATTTTGTCCTTTTTTCTGATCTTGTCTGTGCTACCATCCTGTCACCTGTGTGAGAGCCGGTATCTGCCCAGTAGATTTTTTTCTACTTGTCGCCTTTCTCGATTTCTTGGTTATTAAGAACCCTAGTTCCTGCATTGTGCAATGCACCATTTAACAATACGTAGCACGATTCTCCGTCCTTGAAGATTTGAAATGTTGAGGTGCCCATGACGATGCATAAGGGTGTGCCTCTTTCTTCCTGTTCTTTTCCTGTCTCAGCCAGCCCAGGGCTTTACATGCCCTGTGTAGGGTAATAACTCCAAAGTCTTTTCCCAGCTCCGACTTCTTTCCTGAAACCAGGCTCGCAGAAGTCCAGCCACTTATTTGGAAATTTCTATTTGGAATCCTTAGAGTCATCTTGGATGAAACATGTCCAAACAAAACTCTTCTGCCCGCAAACTATTTGCTTAGGCAGAAAACTTCCTTGATTCCTCTCCTATTTCACACACAGTTCTTTTATAGATTCTATAAAAATGTTTCTCAAATCTGACTGCTTCTCACCATCTTCATGGATGGACCTAACCAAGTCTTCTCTCACAAAGATGGCTTGTATAATCTCCTAAAAATTGGGGCTAAACGTTTCCTTAAAATAATCTTAGACTATTTGGATATTGATTTGTTCATCCTGTCCATCCTCCCCACCAATTTTACTTTCTCCCTACCTCTCTCTCTGTTCTTCTGTGTGAGAAAGAACTTTTTAAAATTTTTTTGAAATAATTTTATATTTATAGAAAAGTTTTAAGACTTGAGAGAATTTCTGTATACTTTTCCACGGTGTTAATGTTTCCTTTTTTTTTTTTTCTTTAAGATTTTATTTATTTATTTGAGAGAAAGAGAGCCCGAGCAGAGAAACAAAGGAAGAAGATCTCCCACTGAGCAGGGACCCTGACTCAGGTCTTGATCCCAGGACCCAAGATCATGATCTGAGCCAAAGGCAGATGCTTAACCGACTGAGCTGCCCAGGCACCCATCCACTATGTTAGTATCTTTTATAGTCTGAATACATTTGTCAATACTATGAAATTAACACTAGTATATTACTATTAACTAAACTCAGACTCTATTTGTATATTAGCAGGTTTCCCACTTTTTATGATCCAGAAACTAGCTCAGGATCCTACGTAGATTACATTTAGTCATCTCTCCCTCCTCCTCTAATCTCTGACAGTTTCTCAAATGTTCCCTGTTTTTCACAATCCTGACAGTTTTAAAGAGTACTGGTCAGGTGTTCTGTAGAACGACCTTCAACTAGGGTTTGCCTTATGTTTTTCTCATGATTAGACTGGACTTAAGGATTTTTAGCAAGAAAACCACAGAGGTGAAGCCCCTTCCCAGGACATCGTATCAGAGCACATGAGAGCGACATGACTTAGCAGGTGGTGTTAACCTGGATCACTTGGTTAAGACCTTGTCTGTCAGGTTTCTCCACTAAAAAGTTGTTATTTTTCCCTTTCCCTATTCTAGTTTTGGAAGTGAGTCACTAAATCCAGCCAATCTCAGGGGGAAGAGAATTAAGCTCCACCTCTTAGAGAGAGGGTTATCTATATCTATCTATCTATACATATATATTTTTTAAAAGATTTTATTTATTTATTTGACAGAGAGAGAGATCACAAGTAGGCAGAGAGGCAGACAGAGAGGGGGAAGCAGGCTCCCTGCTGAGCAGAGAGCCTGATGTGGGGCTCGATCCCAGGACCCTGAGCTAAAGGCATCGTCTTAACTCTCTGAGCCACCCAGACGCCCCAACATGTATTATTTATGATATAATCACATCTCCTTTCTTTTAAATCACAGAATGACCCATCAGTTAAAAAGAATAGCTCAAAGATTCCCTAAACATATGTGGCCATATTGTTCTAATTGTGTATGTATAACTATTAAAAATATTAAATAGGGGCTCCTGGGTGGCTCAGTCGGTTAAGCCTATCTGCCTTCTGCTCAGATCATGATCCCGGGGTCCTGGGATTGAGCCCCACATTGGGCTCCCTGCTCAGTGGGAAGCCTGCTTCTCCCTCTCTCACTACTCCTGCTTGTGTTCCCTCTCTCACTGTGTCTCTCTCTGTCAAATAAATAAATAAAACCTTTAAAAAAAATTAAATAGTACATTCCTTTAAAATTACCATTGTGGAAATTGTCTATACAAATGAAACATTGCAGTTTTCTCTCTTGCCTTCATGAATAAAACAAGTTATTTTCTTCTTTTGTGCCCAAGGTTGACGGGGGTGGGGGGGCACCAGCTGGAGGGGGGCCGGGTGGGGGGAAGAAGCTGAACCATTTGTTAGGGCTCTTTTGTTCCCCGGATTCTCCTAGAATTCTCTTACTGGGTTTGAGGGACCCTTGTTTGTCTTCACTCTTATCTAGGAATCACAAGAAGGTCACAGTGTTCTCAGACAAAATTAACTTAGCTTCACCCTTATTTTCAGAATGCATATAAGCTAGTTAGCACTTTTAGAAAGCGGGGCAAAGGAAATCGTACTGTCAGCAAGTATGATACACAACAGTTCTAAAAAGATGTTAGAAGTCACTGAGAAATCAGTATCAATGAAAACCATTTAAAATATTTCAGTGTTCTTGGGGCGCCTGGGTGGCTCAGTGGGTTAAGCCTCTGCCTTCAGCTCAGATCATGATCTCAGGGTCCTGGGATTGATCCCTGCATTGGGCTCTCTGCTCAGCAGGGAGCCTGCTTAACCCCCTCTCTCTGCCTGCTATTCTGCTGACTTGTGCCCTCCATCTCTCTGTCAAATAAATAAAATCTTTAAAAAAAATTTTAATGTTCTTGAATGTACTCTTAGGAGTGTCTTTAATCCTGTGACGATTAATAGTTCCATATTGTTTAGTTCAGGCAGATACTTCCTGACCTTTGTTCTCTTTGTCCCGCACTTCTTCCCTCCCCTAATCTTTACCTGACGCTAAATTATTAACGTGCATTCCAGATCTCCTAAGCAGAAGCTTTGGTTTATGACTCGGACCAATACCTTATATCTTATCTAATTATCTAAGTATGTGTTCATGCCCTTCACCTGACATTAAGAAAATAAAATGAAGACACGTGCACGATGTACCACAGGGGCTTCGGCAGTAGATGCCTTGCTGCCGCTCACTGGCTTCTGCGGGCCGCAGGTCGATGGGCGTGCAGTCCCCACGCGTGAGCCACCCCTTGTTCCGTCTGCAATCGCTGAGTCCTCCTGGCATCCACCACCTTTTGCAGCCACTGTTCACAAGGTCTTGGCCACAGCGCATTCATTTCTCCCACTTTATTACCATCACATCTGATTCCAATTTGCTCCCAAATTGAGTTTCCAGCGCCGAGTCTGACATTCAAATGGTCAGGTGGATTAGCTCCCTCAGCTTGGCTAGCTTGGAGGCTTCAGGTCATTCGACGGTGGCCGATTTAATGTGCTCTGCTCCTCGTCTGGGAGCCTCGGTGGCCGTCCCATGGAGCAGCAGCACCGGGTTATACACCGTGACCTTTCTCCTTGCTTGGAGCTCATCATGTTAGATGCTAGACCTATTGGAAAGACTTCTGATTAAAAAGAGTTGGTTTCTATCCCTTATCTTGCTGTTTCAGCAGCTTTTTTGTTTTTTTCTCAGAGCAGAGCAGCCAGCTTACGGTTGGGTCATTTGGTGGACTGTGATTGATTAAACTATTTGGGGATCATTCATTTGGCCCTTTGCCTCTCATATCATCTGAGTGATCTATTTGCATATGGAGTTGAAATAACATCTGACTGACTCTGTTATTAATGATAACCCATCAGCCCTGCCTCTTTTCTTGCTGCGCTGTTGTCAGATCAGCTCATAGGACCACAGTGTTTCCTTTCTCGAGCTCCAGGCCTTTGCTGAGCAGCGGGCTTCCATAATTCCTTTCTAATAGACACACGGACCCGTAAACGATTGCTTCTACGGAGTTGTTCTTCTCTTCCTTCTTTTCTCTTTTTAACCTGCAAACAAAACACATGTCTCAGTGCTTGTCATCACCAAAGATAGACTTGCTCATTGGTTTTCCATTTACATCTCACTTCACAAG
This sequence comes from Mellivora capensis, assembly GCA_004024625.1. Lineage (NCBI taxonomy): Eukaryota > Metazoa > Chordata > Mammalia > Carnivora > Mustelidae > Mellivora > Mellivora capensis. The sequence continues at coordinate 120,958 of PISX010003914.1, forward strand.
GAAAACAGGCTTGGCCAGAGACTTTTCATCTTGTCCTTAGGGGTTTTAGTAAATGAAGGTGCACTTAGGTTTCACAATCAAGCATCCAAGTTGAGCAAGCCCTGTAATTTCTCGGAGATAATCAAGGATTGGAGAAAAAGCGAAACAAAACAAAAATACAGTGTTTCATCCCTGAACCTTGAGGCCCTTGAGAGGAGAAAGAGCTCCTGCTTCTAAAGGGGTTTCCTTGTTTCTTCTTGTAATTAAACAGTGAGAGGATTATTATAACTATGGGAATACATTCGCCAGTTAATAAGTAAGGCGTGTTACATTTAAAGCACCGTCCTCCCCTTGGTCTGCTCCTTTCAAGGCCATGTTCTGTAAGCTGTGCTGGGGTAAATTGTGCTGTTTAGAAGTAAGATGTGCGGTCACTGTCTGTGACACACATTTAAGGATCCAATAAAAATAGGGGACAGGATGGGGCGCCTGGGTGGCTCAGTGGGTTAAGCCTCTGCCTTCGGCTCAGGTCATGATCCTAGGTCCTGGGATCGAGCCCCGCATCGGGCTCTCTGCTTGGCGGGGAGCCTGCTTCCTCCCTCTCTCTCTCTGTCTGCCTCTCTGCCTACTTGTGATCTCTGTCTGTCAAATAAATAAATAAAATCTTAAAAAAAAAAAAAAATAGGGGACAGGAAAGGTGAATTTGAAGCCAAGGGGGAAACACCTTTCAAAAAAGCTTCTGGAAGGCAAAAAAAGAAAGAAAAAAAGAAGGTAATTATAGGAATGAAAAACTAAATTTAGTCAAGTCTTTCAAATTTATACTGGTTTTCTTTTGTTTGTTTAAATAGCCTGATGACTCATGGCTTCCTATTCCTTAATTATGGTTATCACGTAATCATTCCTGAGGACTAAGGCTTCTGAAATCTCCATTCCTGGGTGAAGATATTTCTGTATCTCTTTTTGTTTGTTTGTTTGGTTGGCTTTTTTGTTTGTTTGTTTTCACAGTCTCCCCTAAAGTTAGGTGGATAGTGATCTTAATTTGTGATTAGTGTGAGAGCACCCTTTTGAAGACTTTAAACACTCTATTAATTGTTGCTGTCTGGTTACCTTTCGAGAGATTCATTAACCTACTTTTAAATAACCAAAGTCCTAAACTGCGTTTATGTTAAGAAATGAAACCAGAAGGAAATCTTTGGCTTTATTTAAGAAAATCATAATAACGTGTCATCTCTGGTATGCATAGTGTCTTGAATGAGTTTATTTCTGTTGGGGGTGAATAGCTGGATTTCACTGCTCCTTTTTTTTTTTTTTTTTTTTTTTTCATTTCACCTCTCATTTAATTATAATCCTGCAAAATTTTTTCTGCTCCTCCTTCTATCCCTTTCCTCTTTGGATAAGTCCTTTGGTTCCTCCAGTTTTCCCGAAGCTCAATTTTAGGGACATGGAGCTCAATTTAGTATCCTATTGTCCGTGCTTTGAGGGAATTCGTGCCTTTTCTGTTTTGGAATTTAGATGAACTATGTTTGTAATTTCAACACAGCATGTAAAGAGAACAACGTAAGAAGGGATCCAGCCTAAAATCATGACGTTAAAATCGTTTCATTGTGGAAAACGCTAAATCAAGCATAATGAAGAATTAGGCTATCTGTTTGGTGCCTTAGTAGGCTAAGGTTAATGTGACCTCTCATGTAGATGTTTTGTTTTGTTTTTCTTTTGCAGAAGGAGCTCAGTCTCCCCAGAAGAGGAAGTTTGTAAGTAGCCTAATTTTGTTTCCTTATTATTACTATATTGTACAGTTTGTAATGTGGTTATTCTCCAACTTGTTAGGATTTTCAGGCAAATGGAGGATTAATGATAATCAACTGAATTGAGGAAACAGACACTTTGCATTTACTTATAAATGTCACATATTCATGATTTCAGGATAAGCTGAAGAAACTTTCTAGATTTTGTCCTTGTGGATGTTGTAAGCCAGAATGGTTACTTATTCATAACTGGGACAATCTTAATTTTAAAAAAATTCTCTTAGGTAATCAAGCAAACACAGTATTTGGTCTGCAAATGGTATAAATGGATCCGAGTCAAGAATTAGTGTTCTCCTATATGTTCCAGAAATCTGTGATTGTTTTTTATTTATGCTATGGATTTTATGCAAAGGAAATGATAAACTTTTGTCATGATGATGAAGAATTTAAGTCAGCTAAACTTTCTGTTAGATCTGGATCTTATTGCATTGACTCATGTCATGGTCTTATTTTAAAAATAGCAGATTTATGAACCTTAACTTGATTTCTTCATAGTTTGTTCCAACCTTTTGTTTTGAAGGCCAATAATATATTTGCATAAATCATAGTTTGTTTGTTTTGTTTTTGTTTTTACCATTAGCAAGTTGCAGAAGGAAATTAATTACCTTCTGCTCCACTAAATTTAGGGTAGATTTGTTACCAACCAGTGTTGTGTAAGGGCTGATCTAGAAATACTGGGATTTGGTATCTACGTTACAGAATTGAGCGGATGGGCAATGTCCTTTTTACAAAAAAGTATAATATTTCAAGTAGGTTGATGCAGATCTCAACTTGGAGTATTAGAATTGTATATGGTAATTGGTGGAAGATAGTATTCATTTTGTTTACCAGTTTTTGGATTATGTCAGCTTTTGCATCTGAGAACCAAAATTTCATCTGCTATGAACATTTCTATACTATCTATTTTGGTTCTTAAAGTTTTTACAGCTTTAGGCTGCCTGGAGGATACAGGATCATTGTTTTTGAAGACTGTGTGTGGATAAATTTTCACGGACTTCCAGCTTTCATCTGTGTGTGCTAGAGGTTAATGGCCTAAAAGTTGGCCTTAGGAAATGCCTTTAGAATAAAAAACTTGGGGGCACCTGGGTGGCTCAGTGGGTTAAGCCGCTGCCTTCGGCTCAGGTCATGATCTCGGGGTCCTGGGATCGAGTCCCACATCGGGCTCTCTGCTCAGCAGGGAGCCTGCTTCCCTCTCTTTCTCTCTGGCTGCCTCTCTGCCAACTTGTGATCTCTTTTTGTCAAATAAATAAGTAAAATATTAAAAAAAAAAAAAAAAAAGAATAAAAAACTTGGCTTCTTCCGAATCATGATTAGGACTCTCTCCTAGACCTGGAAAAGTCCAAACATTTTGGTATTTCTAATCAAGATGAAAAATAAGAAATAAGAAAACCTGAAGTAAAACTACATGAAATATCTTACTAGGAGAAAAATCTCTTTTCCCTTGTACCTTTATTTAACGCTTAAATTATCCTAGGTTTGTCTTTAATACTTTATTTGAAAACTTCAGAATTTCAGTCAGATTTTCTTTCTGCCTTTATAATAGGTTATTTTTTTTTTGTTTTAGTTTTTGAGTTAGTATGTTTCCTGTACATTTTTATTAAGGTTTTGTTAATTACAAATTAGATTCCCCATGTCTATTTAAGGGCCACATCTCCTTTTGTAGTATCTCCTTATCTCACATCTCCTTGTATAAGTCTGTTAACATTAGCTGGTAACTGTGGGTTGGTGGGAGAAAATAGAAGATGCATTTAAATTTCTTGACTTGAGAGCATAGAATCTTTCATGAATAAAAAGGGTGATGGAATAAGTTTCTTTGACACCCATGCTTTGAAACTTAAGAGAAACATAGTATTACATTTTAGTCATTTAAAATCTCATCCTTGGGGCACCTGGGTGGCTCAGTGGGTTAAAGCCTCTGCCTTCAGCTCAGGTCATGATCCCAGGGTTCTGGGATCGAGCCCCAAATCGGGCTCTCTGCTCAGCAGGGAGTCCGCTTCCACCTCTCTCTCTCTCTGCCTACTTGTGATCTCTGCCTATAAAATAAATAAATAAGATCTTTAAAAAAAAATATATCATCCTTAGTAAAAGTCAGTTGATATATCAATCAGATAATGGAAGTAAAACATAGCATGTACATCAACATAAATCTACCTTTTCTTTTTTTAGTGAATTCTGTGGAAATTAATATTCCAAGTAAAAAAAAATGAAGATGCTCTTTTGTATTTTTTATTAAATATTCCCAGTAGAATTAATGGTGTATGATAGAGATGTTCTGGGACTTGACACCACTCAGCATTTTCATTGACCCCCATATAGAACGTTGGTAATTAATTTCCTCATGCAGTTGTTTTATGACTTGGAGAAAAAGAGGGTTTTTTTAAAAAAAGATTTTATTTATTTATTTGACAGAGAGAGAGAGAGAGATCACAAACAGGCAGAGAGGCAGGCAGAGGGGGAAGCAGGCTCCCTTGCTGAGCAGAGAGCCCGATGTGGGGCTTGACCTGAGCCGAAGGCAGAGACTTAACCCACTGAGCCACCCAGGCTCCCCAAAAAGAAAATATTTTTAAAAATAATTGCTAGAGTGATTTAATACAAATCTAATGAAGAAGGGCACAAGTCACACTTGCCAACATAACTGTTCCTGGTTATTAAAACTTGTTAACACTTAGTCCTTGTATTTACTGGTTAAATGCCTCTGGCACAAGTGTTTTCAGATCTTTTAGTATCTTCTCCCAGAGAGATTAAGGATTTGATCCCACTGTTCTGTTGAATCTTGTTTCCATGTTAACAGTAAGCAACTACACAGGGTGATGGATTCCTCATGGCTTGTAGTTACAAAGTGGTGTGACTGAATGTGTTGTGGGTAGGATGGGGTGGGGGTGGAGGGGTAGGGGAAGGTATGTGCCTTCAGAAAGGCTGTGCTCCTGGAAGAAGGTGCCTGATTTTGTTATACCTGGGGCTTCAACTTTGTATGTCTTGAAAGATGATATTTTTAAAATGCATTGGTATCATTCAAGCACTTGGGGATTTATCAGATTTTTAAAAAGATTTAGTATTGTCTTACAGATAATTTTTATGTCTGGAATCACAAAAACATGTTTTATATATGTAAAAGTTAAAGCTCTCACAGTAGATCACAGAAAATAGTTTTTTCTTTTTATTACTATCTTAAAGTATAAAAAAACCCAACTGTCTTCTGTCCAGAAGATAATCCAGTTCCTCAGTAATTTGTAAAATATGATTATTTTCTCAAGAAATCACTTGAAATCTGTGTTGTTTCATATATGTTTTAAAAGGTTGCAAAGGGAATGATTGTGACCTTTTTGGTATGGTGCAAAGGGGCAAGGGAGGAGAAGTCAAAGGAACTGCTTTCCAGGCAAGATGTTACTAAATAACCAAGTGACTCCAGATCAAGTTTTCCAGAGGTTTTTCTCAGTCCTTTATCAAGTTAAGAGTCCCACATGTCCTATCCACGCTGACTGCTTGGATAGCTGGACTTCAGCTAGTTGTCTTCCTCTTTTCAAGAGTAGCCACATGCTAAGACTTGATCCTGGATCCTTCCAGCACTTTCCATCTCTTTCTCTTTGGAACTAAAGTTGTGATACTCTCTGCTCTTTCTCCTCTAAGCTACCTGTCAAAAACTGGAGACCCTTTGAATAAATCATGATATAATCATTCAGTGAAATACTACATAGCAGGTAGAATGAATGAACTGGAACATAAGTATCAACACATAATAGTATCAAAAATGTGCAGAACAAAAGCTAAAACCAAACTGCATAGACAAGAAAGTATTTACATGATAAAATTTTAAAATATGCAAAATAAAACATTTGTTGGTGAATGCAAACATGTGCAGTAAAACTATAAAAACATGCATGGGCGACAAATTTACAGTAAAGCTTATCAGTGGAGGCAATGAAAGAAACGGGATTCGAGAGGACGCTACAGGGGTTTCATGTGTATAATTAATGTGGTAGGTACATGGATATTTACAGTATACCCTCTACATTTTTATATTCTTGAACTATTTTATTTAAAATACTCAGTAATTACATGAAGGTAAGATTTCAGACTGTTTTTATCCAGATATGTATGGAGATTTAACAATGATTTGAAGGGGAAAATTAGGTAAATTTTACCTGTTTTGAATGAAAAGTTGTACCAAATCTGTATTTATTTTTGTTTTACTCTTGTTTTTTTTGTGACTTGAAGATTGGCTCAAATGAGTACAGTTTTACAGTCGTTGGAATATCTGCTGTGGCAGGTAGCTTACTAGTTAATGCCAAAGCATCCTAATAAATTTTGGTACTCATGGAGGAAGGAGGCACATGAGATGATATCTGAAATGGGACATTATGACATTTAGCTACAGAATTAGATTTGTTGTCTTGAATTTTCAGCCCTTTAAGAGAAGTGACTGACTGATCTTTATCTATCACAAGTATACAGAGTATGGGTGTTGGGAGATGATCCACACATCTGTCTCCCCCAGCCAGACAGTGAGCCTCCCAGCAGAGTGCTTTTGCTCTGAGTTCCTGTCACAGTGTGTTGAGGACTCCTAGTGATCCCGTGTCTGGTCGGCTCATGCGGATCTTTCTTGGTTTAAATTCAGTGTGCAATACATAGGCTCTCTTGACATTCTTTTTATTTTCCTAATGACAACAAATCCAAACTGTCCGTATTGATGGAAGTGCTCATGGTGTTTTGGGTCCCTTATCTAGTCTTTACCCATAGTTAGATCTTGGGCTCTGAAATGACATTTCAGAGCAAGCAAGCGGCAACACTGGGAATTATTTGTTTTCGGACAGGGAAGGTGCTAAAAACCCAAGATAAGTGGTGAGGAGTGGAGCCAGGGTGGCCCAGGCAGCTACATTTTATTTTTAAAGGACCCTTTGTGTTTTGTTAATTGTCTGAATAAACATTTCTCCCAGGCAGAGAGAACCTCTTTTTTCATAGAATTCCTCCAGGGAGAGGTGCCGGAAATGGGCTGGAGGCTAGTCCCTTTCTTCCTCCTTGTTTTCCAGCTATCTTTTAGATGTCTTTACACAGAGAAGGAAACTGCATATCTATTTTTAGCAAGGAAATTCTCCTTGCTACTTAAATAGTGTTTCTTCTATGTCTTTTAATCATGAGCATAGAGGGCACCATTTTATGGAGCCAGGATGGTATAGAATTCATAAAACTATGTGAATAGTTATCACTTGATTAGAGTAGAATCGGTGACTTGACACTTGGCCAGGTCTTTGGCTGGACACCTTTTAAAGCAGCATCCAGCAGTTGAAACCCAAGCAGATGCCGGTCCTGGTGTGCACAGAGGTCCTGAAAAAGTGTTTCTGCATGCCCAGCAATCATTGGGAGGATTGAAATGCCTAAAAGACATCTTAGGAGTCTTGGCTTATTTTATTCTTGATGTAGCAGCAGTACTTGTTGTATCCAGTAATTGTTCCTCTCCCTGGAGTCTTGTCCCCTCTCTCTTCACGCTTTCCGTCTGCTATCTCCGTGTTCTGGAGGCGGCTGGGGGCAAGCAGGGGTGGGGATGGCACCCATAGCTAGCTGTCTGCTGGCATCCAGCTGTTTCAGGTCTCCTAGGAAACCCATCTCCCCATGTACAGAGAAGAGAGGCATCTTAAATATATCTGCCACAGTGCCAGACGACTTTGTACCAGAAACCCATTCGGTTGGAGCTCAGAGATGTTTTCTCTTCGGTGTCTCATGGACTCATGCATAGCTTTGGGCCGCAAGTCACTGTGCTGAGTTTAGCATGGAGGCAAACAGTTCCTTACTGAAATAAGTCTGCTGGGTGGGTGGGACAGGGGGCCACCAGATAGGGGAGCAGTCTTCAAGAACTTCAAGAACTGTTTTGCCCCACGTGTAAGTTAATGAACGTAGGAATGAGAGTGGCAGACTGACTTCCCTTCTTTCTAATGTTGTCTCTCTGGGACAGCAGGGGCAGGAAATGGATGGAAGGTGAGTCAGCAGCAGAGGGAGAGTGTTGTCAGAGGGTGGTCAGGACAATGGGGGCAGAGGACCCTGAGGGTTGTCGGAAGGTTCTGGGTGGAACTGGGCCTGCTGGACCTAGAAGGTGGCTTGTCTCACTGTAGATATATTGAACTGAAGGTACAGGGTTAGGTTGGAATTTCTCACTTTGAGACCAGCTGGGAAGTAGGCCTCTGTGTAATTTAATAGGCTTGGGACGATGTACTTGGCATGTGTAGAAATGTCTGTTTTCTGAAAAGAAGTCTTATTTTCCCACTGGTTGTATTTCAGCCAGAGCGTACTCCCTTGATGAACTGTTTAGAAAAATAGTTTGAGTAAAATGAGTAGTTTCAGTCTAGACTGCAAGGAGAGGGAATCACCTTCATTTCACAATGGAGTTGAATTAGATTTTGTGAGTTTTTCAGCAAGGTGAGGGCAACATTTCCTGAAATGGAGGGAAAGAGCTTAATGCAAGCACACCAAAGGCTGTGTAAACCACACTTGTTATTTGGATGCATTTTAAAATAAATTAGCTTCCTTTTTAGTACTTTCTTCCCTCCCACACCCATAGATATGGAAGCAAAAATTCACAATGTCTCTTGTCAAAGCTGAATGGAAGTCCAGTGTCATTTTTAATGTTAGAAACCCAGAAACAAAATGAAGAAGAAATTGAGTGTTGCATCTGAATTAGCATTTAAAGTGGCATGTTTATATCAAAAGAGAATGGTGTAATATATCCTGAGAGTAAAGAGAGGATTGCAGCCTCTGAAAGAATGTCAGTTGCATTTATATATTCATCGAAGAGCTGGTTTGGT